>JACEGR010001044.1:0-193767 GCA_014170235.1 Listronotus bonariensis
GGCACTGACCAACATGGCCGAAAAATGGAAGATATGACGTCATCACACGTCAAAGCAATATTGCCGAATGTCGCGACCATATACAGACCAACTTTTGAGTGGGATTACCCCTCTAAAAAGAACTATGAGAGCTGTGAGTGGAACGCACCCTTTACTCTCGCCTATTGGCAACATTGAAATATTTTTTTCAGTGTTGTCAACAGAATCTTCCAAAATCCTGACCGTATCTTTAATATATGCTAAAGCCACTTGTTTCGTAACATTACATTGTTCTTACGACGTGAATAAAAACATAACCTTTCCATTGCAATGCTGCTTTCATTACGTACATTTTCTGGAGTTTTATATTTATTTTGATACTGTAACTTTTCGGGTGATTTTACGATTATCATTCCTCAAAGCCTTCTTAAGTTTTATAGTTCCTGGATCTGGTTCCAAAAGCGGAGAAATTAAAAGGTGTAAAGATTTATTTTTAATCTCGTCTCTTTCCATTTTTACTCTTATCAGATTCTTTATTGGTTTATATTCTCCATGTTTTTGTATTAAATGTATTGATAAAAAAAATAAGAATAGGTCACTTTTTTTTGTAGATAAACAATGGCTAAAAGTATAGAGTAAATGGAAGAAAATGCCGAGCAGTTAAAGAGTTCGTTATGGAGAAAAAGGGTGGAAGATGAAGAAGCATTGGCCAATGATCCTGCACAAAGTAGCAAGGAAGAAAAGTAAGTTTTTCAATAGTAGAATGATACCTTTTGCAATTATTCATATAAAATTAGTCATAGTCTAAAAATGTTATTTAAGTAGTGTTGATTCAAAAGGAACATGTCCAGTTACAAATATTTTATTAAAACGCAAAAAACGTTTGACGTTGAACTTCTTTAAACGGAAATTCTAAAAATTTTATTTATAACTCTTTTGTGATGGTTTAACGCAAGTTCCAATAAATATGTCTTTGTCTTTCATCATGGCAGGCTATCGTAGATGGAGCAATCATCGCTTTGCCCTGGTTGCCAGTTGTTTACAATTTCTGCATGTAAACTTTAATGTCCTTTTTGGCTCACATCTAATTAAGAGAAAGAAAATATACCATGAATCGAATATTTTTTACTTGGACAAACGTTGCCGCAGGCGAGTGCCGCCGAAATGTTATTCGGATATTACGTGTTTGATATTTTTCAATGGCCGATTGGTTTGGACAGTTTGTTTACATTTTCTGTGATTTTTTGTGTGTTTCGTGGTTTTTTACCTTTAATTGGGCTTTGAATATTGACTTTATTAGTGATCACAAGTGTATATATTAAATTTGTGTGCTTTTCAACAGATAATTTAAGGTAATATTGACATGGTTATCTGTAAGAAAAAATCTTTATTAAAAACCAAATAAATGACATTTTTAGTTAGGTGTGCGTGTAATTATTGAACTAAACCCCAATATTTTTATATTAATAGGAAACAAAAACAAGTACCCATAGTAAGGGCAAAAATGGCACGGCTATATAATAATTTGAATTTGGCGGGCAAACGTCTAAAGTTGACTCACGCGCCATCTGCGTTTTTCCTTCCTTGAAGACAGACAAGGAAGGCCCAGCAGCTATCCTCTCTCTCTCGGATAATTTATTTATAGTGGTCTTTTCTGATTTTATTCAATACCAAAAGTGATTTTCAGCAGGGTAGATGCGACCTAATTGATTTTATTAGAGATGGGTAGTGAAAACTCCAGGCGTTTATTTTTGAGGAGCATTTTCTGGGAGCTTGTTTTAATTTATCCCAGGCGTTCGCTGATGTCAAATATGTATTTGTCTTTATATTTTAAGGATCAAGTAATATTAATATTGAAGAAGTAGCAAATGTTAAAACAGCAAAAGAGAGGGTGCGGAAAAGTACACAGGATGATCCAATGGACGGTGAAGAAATGAAATTAAAGAGTTTAACCACCTTGGGCACACTGCGTAATAAAGACGGAGCATATCCAATATGGGTTCATCCCCGTAAAAATTAAAGCAAGACAAGAAGTAAAAGAGAAGAATAAAAAAGAAGAATGTTAAACCCAAGAGAACTAGTAAAGATGATGGTATATTGTTGAAAAGGATTCACTTTGCTATGTTTTTACTATCATAATATTGGTGATGAGATATTCAGACTTTTTTGGTATAAGTGAACTGAACCTTTTCAACAAGTTAAATAATGCCTCTTTTTTCAGATTGTAATATAGTACATATAAGTTAAAGACTCTTGGTATTTTTATTTAAAATTTATTTTGGTATAATTTAAACAACTTGGAAGGGTAAAAGTAAATAGTTTTAGGTATAAAAATATAGTTCATACCTACCTGAGGTCTGTTTGTTTTTTTAGACTGATGAAATATTAGCCGAGATAGACCTGACGCAGGATGAAGAGGGAGGGACAGGCTCTGATGGAGCAAGGGTTAATGGAGGACGGAGAGGCGGTGAAACGGGCCCCAGTGGTGCAAGGTTTCATGGAGGACGGGAGGAGAAGGAACATGCCCCGGTCAAGCAGGGTTAACGGAGGACGGGGAGGAGGTGGAACAGGCCACGGTGGCGCAGGAGTTCATGGAGGACAGAGAGGAGGTTGGACAGGACCAGGTGGCGCAAGGGTTCATGGACCAAGATCGGAAGGAGGAAATATTTATGAACGACGAAGGAGACGCGGAGAAACAGGCCCCGGCTGAAAACGAAGAACAACAGAATGGGGATAGAGAAGTGTGGATGAATTATGAGCCTTATCAAGCAAGTAAAAAGAATAATTTAAAAACTTTTGATTAGAGCTTCGTAACTATAAATTATTGCTTGAAAAACTTTCCCTTAGAAACTTGTTTTTTTTGGAAAGTGAGTATAAAAAAAAATGTTAATAAATAAAAATTTTGAGTAGAGCTTAAGTAATTGAAAAAAATAGACTTGAAAAACCACTATATCTTTTTTCTTGTTACAGGAGCTATTTGGATTATAAGTATATAGTGAAGACAATTAAAAATGACAGAAACAATGCTGACAAGAGCATCCACCTCCACGAGAAGCGGCTACAATTACTTAATCTGAACTGTTCAGACAGTTGAGGGGAGGTGATGACAACATGTTGAGCGATGAGATAGAGGGCCTGAAAAAGTAGGAAGATGAAATGGATAGAATATTTTATTTTGTATATGTTATATGTATATTCAGTAATAAAAAAAAATATATTTACCCAAAAAAAAAAAAAAAAATGATTTCTAGATCCGTTTTATAATTGTTAGGAAAAAAACATATGAATCACAAAAAAACATATAGGGTAATCCTTAACTTAGATTCATAAACTAGGGAATTTTTGGTTAGGACACACGATGGCCAAAAATTAAAAAAAAAGTTACTAAAATGTTTTAGTTGGGAAGATAAATAATAGAATAAAAAAGTTACTAATGATAAAAAAATAAAAGACTAACCATATCGTTGTTTCAGCAATATTAGGGTTTATGCTAGGAATCAGCCTGTATAACAAGAAAAAAAACCGAAATAAAATAGTTGGGAAAAATAATTGAAAAAAAATAAAAAAGTGTTTTTGTTAGGGTTTATTTAAAATTTATGTTTTTTTTTACATGTTGTTAAAAACAGGAAGAAAGTGAAATAATAAATAATTATAGTGACCTTAGTGCTCTTAAGAATACTTTTCGATATAGGATTTCATTTTGTTAAGGAATTCTGGGGACACCCAACTTTTAATATTTCTGAATATATTCCCAATTAACGCTAGCCTCCTGTTCTCAGCGAATAAAATCTTTTGGACGAAGTCTGGTAAGTCAGATATAATCCCCCAATTAACCATTGTCTGGAACTCTCGAATAAAATTCTCTCTTAAAACTTGATATTGGGAAACATATATAGTCCCAGTTAACTTTGTTTAAAAGGTTCTGATAAAATCTTCTGTAAAACGTCGTTTTTACTTAAAATACTCCAGTTTAAATCTTCTTGAATATAAATCTATAAACCATTTCCGACAAGGGGAAAAGTTTGAAATGGTATTCCCACGCTGTGGTGCGACATCTTAATGGTTAAATTCGAGCTTCGAATGAGACGTTAAGGGCCTCGTCGGTCTATATATACGTATATTTTGGTTGGTTAGAATACCTTTTTCACATTAAAAATAAAAGCAACTTGGTTTTTGCTCAAAAATCAATTTAATTAACACCTCAGAACATGTACACGATATTTATAAATACTAGAATTTTATTAAAAAATTCTTAAAATTTTAATATCATTAATAGTTTCTATACAATATAATCAATCCTACAATCTAAAAACTAAATAAATTTTCCAAAATGGCCTCAAAACAAATAAAGAAAAAAACCTAAAACATGTGAGTATGTACAAATCACAAAAGCTTATCACTCTTGTATCTCAGCTTCTTGTTGCAGTTGCACCAGTTTTAACAAAACATGACCTAGCAACTGATTCGAACAGTCTGAAAAAAAAAAGAATTATCTTACACCTGATTTATCTATCTTCGTAATCGTAATTTTGTTCTTAATTTCTAAAAGCTCTTGATTGAAGGTTTTAAAACCCACCATAAATTAAATTGTTAGTTTTAAAAATTTAGAACTACCATTATTTAAAAAATAATATTTTGATGTTTTTTTCTTAAGATATATGTAATGTTTATCTTTTCCCTTGTAACATTTTCTGAGAAAATGAAATGAAATGTGTTATTAACCATAAGACTGATTAAAGTATCATTAGAGACATTTTGCACCTCTTAAAATAACAGACGTTTTTGGCCTCCTTATGGTTATCGTTATTAAAACATAACGATTACAGCAGCAGTTTTAGACAGAGATTTTGCAGCCTCTTCGAATAAATTTATCTTGCGTCTGCGCTTTCGACACATAACCTTATTTTTTACCTGTGGTTCACCGATTTTAAAGTTTACGAAAAATCAGTACTTACTTTTATTCTCCATAAGTTATATATTGATATTTAAATATATGCAAAATAATTCTCTTGATTTTGTTTTTCAAAGTAGATGTAACAATACAGTATAAGCAAAACACAAAAAGTAAGGTTAGGTTTGGTAGTAGAATAAAAGCAAGTGTGCCAGATTGTAACATGTAAATAGATTACTGATTTAAAACATCCTTAAAAATGCAAGTCCGTTTTAATTTCTTTACACTATTTTATTTTTCTTACTGCTATGGATTTTTCGCTAATTAGAGCCTATGTATCAATGATATTTTAATTAATACGGCATTAAAATGTCAACCTTCTTAAATAATTGATAATAAAATTCTACAATCCGACAACCACGCAGTTTAACAATAGATAACGATAAGCTCTTCGGTATTCATCCGTAATTAAAGGAGTCCGGTATGGTTAATAACGATAACGGATCATGTTTGCGATACTGCGCAGACTCAGAATAACGTTAACCACAACGGAATTGCAAAATAAGGGTAAAATGTCTCTGGTGTTGTCATAAAATAGATGTTAAATAAATAATTAATACAGTAATAAAAGAATGTCATAAATCACTATTTGTCACAAACAGAACTTAAGGCAATTATATAGTTTAAGAATAAATAAAAAAGATTAAAGCTTGTACAGCTTTTTAAAAGATCTTTTTATTAGTGATATAATATACAGGGTGTTCCATTTAAAAAATCGTACTTTTGTCCTACCCTGTATATTTTAAGAGATATTAAAAATCTAACTATTGATTTAGGAACTACAAAATTAACCCAACGAACTGATAAAATTATTTATTTTGTACGATAAACAATAAAAAAGTTAAGGAGGTGTAAATTTATAACTTTGTCACCTGGTACAATAACTGACTCCATACTTACTTCTCTATTTCCGGCGCACAATGAACAAACTGATGCTGCCAAAATTTGTATGTGGGGTTCTTGATGAGCTCGATGAAGGTGATCAAGAGACCCCACGGATGTGGTCTGTTGACGATCAATCGTTCGAGTAGCACACGAGTGATCTGTTCTTGGATCACTTCTGTGTTGGCCTCGGCGAAGAGGTACAAGAATGTGCACGAAAAATAGTGAGTGTGGCTGTTCGGGTATCTCAGTTGATTCGCCATGGCGTTAAAGAATAGGTAACGACCCTCCGTGTCCAAATCTACCGTCAAATTTTGGAAGATGTCCATGTGAGCGCTGTGTGCGATTGTCGACATGCTGGGAGTGTGACCCTGAAAGTAAAATTAGTTTTTTTATTACTGAATGGGCATTAAACTTAATTTAACAGGTTTAATATCTTTCTTTGCCTATTAAAAAACAACCTGCGAATATATATATTTTCGGAAAAAATAGATTTGGCGTAATTACCATTTAAAGTTTGTTTGTCCCTTGAAATAAGACTGATCAATCTGACTTGTAACTATATAAAACAGACTTTTTTTATTATTTTGTGTAATTTACTCAGGAGTTTTGTAAATTTTGGTAGACAAATTTCTTGGGTAGATATTAAATAGCTTTTATATTAATTTTATTATTTTTATGCACAAAACTAAGGAATCTATAAAGTTTTATTGTAAAGACTTTGATATCTAAGGTTACGCTTAAAGACCACCAGATGGTAGATATCACATCTGTTTGATTGGTTACCTTCCCCACCTTCTGCCACTTATTGACCCGCCTCTCAAGCTCTTGGATTGGTGGATCCTCCCCACTCTTTTTTTTTATTGGCTACTTTCACAGTATGCCTGATTTCTGATAGACCCCTCCTCTAAAGTTCTCCAATCTACCGTTAGAAGGTGGAGCTTATAACTAATTCAAATTTTTGATACCCCTTATAATGGTAGGGGTATCCAATTAGAGTTTGGGGCGTACGTATCGGTAATTTCGTGGCCATAATTCATTAAAAAAAATTAAGTATATATGAAATATTTCATGTCATTATTTTTAATCACATTTACTATAATAAATATTATATAATTGATACCATCAAAATATTACTGATGAAAAAAAAATAATTCCAATATCAGAAGTTTTCAAGGTAAAGTAAATATTTTAATATAGTGAGTAAAATATCAATGAAGTTAAAGTATTTTTCCAATTGCTGCTGTAAAATTTATTCTTAATGTATTTTTAAGGTAATACAATGTTTTTATTTATTAGATAATATTTGGTTTCTAAAATATCTTTCTTTAAGTTGAATAAACTCAATTTGCCAGATAATACGCACATTTTTTTTAAATTAAAATTTCCACTTTCTACAAAGAAAATAAATATTGTGCGAAGTTTTGCCGAAGATTAGATTTTGCACTAAGAATAAACTTAAACTCACCGTCATTCATAAATGTTTAATTGTAGCTGCCCAATTTGCCTATTCAAATGATATTAATTTATTGTTACACCCCTCATATTTTCATAATACATATTGTATTTTCACGATATTGTTTATAGATAATATTGATGGTCAATAGAATATTATAAAATATTGTGAAAACCTCAATCCTATGTTCATAACCTTTTTGGTTTAAAGTCGTAAAATACCCCCTTCACACTGCTCAACCAGCCCCAACCCCATTTTTTTCAGTAATAGTTGTATTGTGACTATGCAGATAAAATCAAAAATCTGAAAAGCCGCATGTTCGTATCTGCTTTGGTTTTCAAAGTTATGAATTTACCCTTTACATCCCTGACCCACCCCCTACACCCATTTTTTCTTGATAATATTGTATTGTTACCGAACCTACATTACCGTGCCTAATTTCATAAGAAGCAGTTAACGGGAAGTTTGTGAAAAATGCATTACAAGATTTGAAAGGCATCCAGACCAGGCCAGACAAAAAATGCTTTTTTTTCATACTTGCTGATAAATTAACTAGTTTTTACTTGTCCTTACTTTAAAAATTCTCCAGCAAACTTATTTTACATTAGATTTCTGAATCTAAAAACAAAATTAATAGTTTTGCATTTTGGCGCATGAGTCTCATATGACCTCACCACCGTAACTTTTGAGTAATTTTTATTAATATGTAATCTCAAAAAATATACTATAGCTAGCAGTATTAATGAAAGTCATTGGAATCTATCTTCTTTTCCTAGTATTTATTGAAACTATTTTAATTTTAATTTTGCTCTAATAATAAATAATGCCCATTTCAGATAAATAAATAGTATATAGAGTGTATTTTAATGATGTGACTTATCAAAAAAATATTTGGCCTCTAACCTAAAACTAGTGTTTTCTCTAATTTATCTTCTATGGACTTTTATCTCCCTTTCCCCTCACCATTCTAATGTAAGGTAATAGATGCAAGGCAAAAAATTATAAAAAAAAATATTAAATATGACACTGACGAGAAGTAAAAACGTAGCTTTTAGTTCAATGTTAAAAGTACCATAATTTCTGTATTATATTTTATAATTTAAGTTTGTATCTTCTTATTGCCTTTGAATCACAACAGATATAAGAAAAAAGTGGTCAAAATACATGAAAAGTGCTGAATATCACAGAAGCATTTTTCCATGTAAATTTAACAGTGAGAAAAAGTCAAAAATAATTAACTTACCTTATTTCTAATATAGGCAATCGCTTGAGTTCCCACATAAAGCACCAAAGCGTTCATCAGCGGGATATTGTATCTGACTCCCGGTTCGTTCGAAATTTGCAGATTGCTTCTCAATTCAGACAAGAAAGTCACGGGAGCTCTCGCTTTCAAATAAGAATCCAAATCCTTTTAAACTGAGCCGGAGTGATCATGAGAGAGATATTCGTCAGAATCCTTGGAGCATATGAAATTTCCGGAAGCATGTCCACTTTTAAGTTAGGAATAAATGGATCGGGTAGCCTCATGGTTCTGGGGAACGCGGACAAGATCAAGTTCCGCATCTGGATACAATTCGGCGGTATAACATCACAGAAACCATAGTAGTAATCACAAAGAAATTCGGGGAAGTCGTGAAGGAGTACCAGCAACACCCTAAGGGTCCCCTTGTACAACATTGTTACAGGTTTCGCGAGCTCGGCGTTCCGCAAGAAAGGCGCTAGGTATTTAAACAAATCGATCAAGAGTTGTGCATATAAAGGCCAACACTTTTGTTGAGGAGTAGTAGCCAACATCCTTCCGATAAAAACTCTGTGAGAAATCAGCTCCAGCCAAGCATAGCAAAATCCAGCTGCTTTCGTAGGCCGTAAAATGTGGAACGTGTGACAATACGCGGTGAGAACGTGGAAGTTGATCGCCTCGAGAACAGGCTCGGGAGCGTTTAACTCCAGGAAAAGCATTGTGAAGATGCGCTGATAAGGCATCTGCTGAAACTCGATGGTCCTAGTGTCGTGATCTTGCAATAAACATCCTGCCACGATACCTAATACCTTATTGAGAAGGTGAACCTTAGTGGTAGTATTCGCAGCATCGCCAGAGTGTTTTACAAGAAGAGACACCAAGCGGACAAACGCGTCCAATGTATGATAACACTTCGGTCTGATCAGTGACATGTTGGTGCTCGACTTGTCTAAAAGCGCCCTGTAGACGGTTTCGACGCATAGCTGAGTGGACAAGCGGAAAAATCGCGTTATTAAATCGTCCGTCTTCAAAATCCCGTGGAAATTCATTTGTTGTACAAACATACTAAAGGCCTTTGTCGAATCGCGTCCTTGGTGTTGAGAGTTATAGATACTGATCCATTCTCTTAGGAGGTAATCTGTCTTTTCAACTAGGCCTGGTGGATCTTCATAGTTTGGCGCCCTCACCTAAAATATTAATTTATATACTAAGTGCATGAAGTGATTTTTTTTAATAGGTATTTTGACAGCACAAGTCTTTACACTTCATTCTTGTGTTGTATACATTTTTTTCTACGACCATTTAAATTTTATAATTTCAATTTATTAGGCGTCCGAATTTATTATTATTGATAATAACTAATAAATTTAACAGCAAACTATTAAATTTTGCATAACACATGAACTAAAAAAGTAATGGCGGAACTTTATGGAATCTTGATCGTTTGGTTTAGTTGATGTTCCGTTTTACTGTTACATTGCAAAAATTTATATTAATATAAATTTTAGTAAACATACTTTATCTTTATGGCAACGATAAAAAAACAGTATTTTTTTAGCACTCGTAAAAAAATATGCTTTTTCCCAAAAAAATTTAAATAATTATTATTAGTAACCCTACATTAATCACATATTCAAAATTATTGCAAGACTAACCTGTAATATCCCATTATGAATATGGACAGTAGGACCCATGGGAGCTCTGTCACCAAAAAACGGTGTGTCATGGTTCTGTCGTAGTATCTCCATCATGTTGTTGAGTCCCTCTGGAGGTTGTCTCGTGTGTGCTTGAATCTTGGACAAAACCTCAACGGTATTGCATAGATCGCTTTCAGTCACAAACTGACCCGATCTGTAACAATGGATTTTTTATTACTAAAATATTTGAAAACCAGATTCTGTTCCAAATCACTATCTCAAGTTTAATTTACTTCATGCCAATAACAAATAGACAGACATAGAATTAAGGCTACCAAAAATTCAAAAGTATTACCATGGTAATAATTGGTCTTAAATGACATAACTTGAAGATAATTTTGACAGTTATCATAGAAAAAAACAAGAAAAAAGAAAAAAAAAAAAACACAGCCACAGTTAAACATATCCCCAAATGCAGTGGTAAATACCAATTTCTTTCGAGTATCATAACTTATTTCCTCCGACAATGCCGCATCACATTTTAACGCTGACAGTAATCTAAATATAAATAAGTTGGTACGTATAATAAAAGGCGCACCATAAATTTGAAACCAACAACCAGAGGAAATGCCGTCACGAGTAGATAAAGTGCGTTCAATATTACAAATTAAAGATTTCTATTTGGCGTAACTATAAAGCGTACACCTACTAGAGGTAGCGTTACCGCTTTGCATGCTAACAGCTTTAATGAAAGAGAAACGCACCCCTGTTCTTATAATAAACAGCGACTTTATGATAAACTGTACGTTTTAGCGAGTATTTAAAACTTTAAATTAAAATCGTATTCTTTCCTACTAAACCATTGTCTTTTGCAAAGATATTATTTTTTTTTTTTGATAGCACATATTTTTAAACATCATAGAACAGTTTTTAAAAATTGTCATCATGTCTATTTTGTCGTCTAACTGCGTCATACACGCATCTGAGTGCATTTATACAGGGTGATTCAAAAATCGATCACGAAACTTAAGGGGGTGATTCTACTTGACAAACTAAGGGCAGAGCTTCATATATATTTTTTTAAATCTTATTCGTTTTCGTGTTACAAACCGTCAAAGTTCAATTTTTATTTTGGTTTTTTCGCCATATTGCATTTATTTTTTAACCAATCCAGTTGATATATGGCACACAAATCGAGCTTTGCAGATTCTAAAATTTTAAGACAAAAGTACTTTTTTAAATACCGCCAGAGGGCACTTTACCTAAAACTTCAAATTTATTTATATCATAACTTTTTATTTTGATAGATATCGCAAAGCTGGGGGCGCCATTTTATAGACAATCAAAAACTTTAAAAAATATGGTACTCTTTATTAAAGTCGATAAACCTCACCGTTCAGGCACCAATAGACATCAAAGTTTTCATCAATTTCAATCAAATTACCTACATACATACAGGGTGTCCAGTAACTCAACCGACAAACTTAACCAAACGATTCTACAACAAATAATAAAAAAAAACTTCATATAAACGTCTTAGTTTTTGAACTACGGTGTGTTAAAAATAAAAAAAAGTATTTTTTTTTTTAATATATTGTAAATAAATTTTAAGTTTTTGGTAAAGTGCCCTCTGGCGGTATTTAAAAAGTACTTTTGTCTTAAAATTTTAGAATCTGCAAAGCTCGATTTATGTGCCAAATATCTACTGAATTGGTTAAAAAATAAATGCAATATGGCGAAAAAACCAAAATAAAAATTAAACTTTGACGGTTTGTAACTCGAAAATGAATGACATTTTCAAAAAAATTTATATGAAGCTCTACCCTTATTTTGTCAAGTAGAATCACCCCTTAAGTTTCGTGATCGATTTTTGAATTACTCTGTATAAAATTGCAAACCAGATTTCCTGTTTAATTTTGTATAAATAATGTTTTAATTGTAACTAGGTTTGATGCTCAACAAATAAGTAACAAATATCAGGCTTACCTGTCATTGATGAGATAATGTTCAACCAATTGCATCGCGAAACTAACCCCCAAATAATTCAAACCATTCTCCAAACACTGAGCCAGCGCCATGTCGTACTGCGGCACATTGACCAATCCCGATTTAATCAGCGTGTCGACCGCGTCGATGTTGTATCTCTGCTGTTCGTCCCGACACTCGGTCAGGTATCGAGTTATCAACTTGTTCGCCCACTGCTGATTAAAAATCCCCTGCATTGTCTTCAAAATACGGACGATCACTTCTTTGAATCGCAGGACGACGGGATCGGTGTCGTTCATGGCCGGCACCAGGCAATCCTGCAGGCTCTCGACGCACTTCTGGACGATCGCCTGGGGTGGACTGACGTCACGGGTGCGAAGGAAATGGAGTACCGTGTCTCTGATTCGCAGCATGTTGGTGTTCATGTGCGTGTATTGGGCTTGGCTACCTGTAACGATTAATGAAAAACTTTAAAGAAATGCTTGATAAAAAAATTATTTAAATGTTGTATTTTTGTAAAAATTTAGCTAGAATGTCAGTGTTGAAATAGGTTATGAATCAGAAAATTACTCTTAATACATAGTGGCTCTGTACCAAATTTTAATAAAATATTTAGAGTTGTATCATATGTAAAATAAAAAATTGACTGTTTTTGCATAAGTGACAGAGATTAAGATCATAAAGTTAGGTTTTTAATAAAATGCAACTGTTGTAATTATCAAATAGTTCAAAAGACACATCCATACCTGTCAACTGAATAAACTGCTCCACTTCAGAAATCAGCTTGTCGAACAACAACGATATATCATCGTTCGCAAGCACGGTCTGATTTACGGGAAAGGGCGTGGCCGGGTGAGGTTGCGGCTCAATGGCCGGTATCGCAGAGTTCTGCATCATCAGAGCGGCGTCGCGTTCGCTGGGTAAAACCAGGTATATTTCGGGCGAATTCCTCGTACACTGCCATTTGGGTGGCGGTCAAACCGCCCACCAATCTGATCGGTTCTGGCATACGTTCGGCTTGGTAGGTAAGAGCGAGGGCGTCGCAGTAACATCTAGAAAGAAAAAATGTATAAGGAAAATATATTTTGGTTTTAATTTGTTAACACGCTTTTATTAGCTTAACTAGTATGTACGTATATTTCACTTCTCAAACTGTCCGACCTTTGCTGGAGATATAGCCTTACTTCTCTATTCTATTATCTTATAATTACACAAGCAAAAAAATGTGAATAATTACGTGTTACAATTGCTAAAAAATGGCGAATGTCCAAACGTTAGAAGAAAAACGCTGAAAGTCCACTGTTAGCGGTGGAACATGTCGGTAATTAACAAAACACCCACTTATCACAAGGCTTTAGCATGATATATATCAGGGTTCGCAGATATATCAATTAATATATATATCGCGATATTTATGCCGAATAAATATCCAAATTTTTGATGTATGTCAATATCAGCACAAATGGATTCCTACACAATTTTAAAATTGGTGATTCAGTCAATAATGATTAACTGCTTGCATCAACGTACAACCTTGATTAAATTATTAATCGGGGTATACACGGTCATGCAAAACTGTCACATCTGTCAAAAAAATTAAATCTTGCGCGCAAATTTGATTGTGTGTATTAAAATACTGCCACATCTGGTTGGGCATGCGACTCGATGCAAACTTGTGCATGTGTAGGACACGTCAGTTAACGTTTTAGTTTAGGAACATCGTTTACGGAGTTATATTGTTGGTTTTGAGTTAAAAAATGGCTCTTTGGCGCCAGAAAGATGTATTGCGTCATTTTATAGATTGGTACCAAGATTATTCATGCTTTTCGAAAGTTAAAAGTTATGAATACATTGACAAAAATAAAAAAATCTTTTCGCTGAATTACGCTTATGTTCAAGTTGATCACACCACCAGCTGCTAAAACTGACGCTGAACTGACAGCTACATCTAAATCGTGTGAATCAAAACCTTCATTTGACATTAGGTTTCATGCAAAGTGCGTTTCAGGTTTGCATGACCGTGTATACCCCGGTTTAAGTTTATGTTATTTTTTGTTTATAAAATATAATTGTTTAATATTTTTTTAAAATATGTAAGTTGGGTATTTGTCTAAAAAGTTGCGGCAGCTCCGATTATGACTAAATTCGGTGTATGGAGGTTCTTTGGGACGATGATCACGAACTTAAAACGTTTCATTCTGAAAACATCTATCAATAAAGTAAAAATCAAACTAACCTCATTTTTACAAATATTTGGTTTATAACATTTACAACCTGTTTTTCCAATTATTTTCCAATGTTTTTATTAAATTGCAAAGCTTTACTTTCAACCATTTTAATCGCAGTAGCCTTTAGCAATACTATGTGTATTCATGGTTGCAGCATTTAGGAGCTGCGGCTTTGCAATTTAAACAAAATTTATGTGGTAAATAAATAAAAAACAGGCTTTAGAGAGTGTAAATTAAATACTGGGTGCCACTTTAGCTTTAAATTAAAAATTTTGTGCAAACAGAAAGAGATAAATAGTAAAATTAAGGTTAGTTTGACTTTTAACTTTGATGATAAAAATCTCAAGAACGACACGTTTCAAAAAAAATCTTTCAGATTCGTAATTAACGCTCTAATAAAAGATCGAATTGGACTCTTTGTTTAACCGCCGGACAGTGCGGACGTGCGTAGAGGACTACAAAGTTCTTCCCGGAGTGGCGGTTAGAGGTTCCGTACGGACGTTTTTACCATCGGGGATCAAGGAAAGATTCACGCTAAATCGACGGCATCTTTCTTCTGGATCTAGGCGCTGTGAGCGAAGATTCCTATAAGCTGATGGTATCCTGTATATCAATATTTAAATAAATCCAATACATATTTTTAAACAAGGTTAGTTTATATTTATAAGGTTGCGACACATCCTCAACTTTTAGGCGGTTCCAGGTCGAGGACGCAAGGAAGGGCACTCCACGGAAAAATGGTGGCAAGACTGGGTAAAATCAAAGCCGATGATCAATCCAGTGGCGTCTAGAATTTGCGCATTTCATTTTGCATTGTTTTGGAAGTGATATTTGTTAAAAGATGTAATTCCAAATGTTTTTTATTTAAAGTAAAAGAGTTTACAACTTAATAATAATTAAAAACTGTTGTGTAAACGGTTGTTCTACTAATACAATAAACTGTATATCTCCTGCACTGAACAACATGGCCGAAAAATGGAAGATGTGACGTCATAACATGTCAAAGCAATATGGCCGAATGTCGCGACCCTATATAGACTGACTTTGATTTTTAAAGGAAATTTATGAAGACAGCTTTTTGTAGAGAATGCAATTTCACATAAATATTGTATACCTATTTAATCAATCGTAGAAAAAGTACTATTCACAATCACTCACCTTCCCTCTTTCCTCGCAATCCTCCTCAATTCATACTCGCTACACAGCCTTTTGTCAATCTCGGGTATGGCCTTTTCAACGGCCGTTTTTGCACGACTGCGCATGCGAGCTCCATGTTGTCGTTGGCGATTATACTGGCAGCCTGTTCGATCATCTCTTTCTGCTGCCCGTTCGGGGTGACAAGATTCGTGTTCAGAGCCTGTTTCAAGTGGGTGTTTATCGAGGTTAGGAGCTGGTCGCGGCATGTGATCATCGCCATGCCCGCGGTGAGATTTCTGACCTGTAAAAAGGATGAAATGATGACGTTAGGTTTGATAAGAAGAAATAACTTAAACTAATAATATGAAATTGAGGCATTCTCCTGAATAAAGGCCCATAGACAAAATGTTAGTTTCAGGAAAAGCCAAGTAAAATTTTGTAAACATATAATTTTACATTGAAGGGATGTCAGAGAAACGTCAACAACAACGCACAGTGTTGCCAATTCGCTACAAAAATTTCAGGATTTATAGTTTGTTTAAAACATGGCGGTTCATTTTAAATGATCTCCGGAAAAAAGGCCTATCGACCAATAGGCTCCTTTTAGGGGAATGCCTCAATTGCTTCTCAATGTAAAATCTGAATAGAATTCTGCTAGTTTCAAAACTTTCACATAGTCTTCTTTTAATGTTTACAAAGTTGTCTTTTAGTCCCTGGGCCAGTAATGAAATTCACTTCATGATAACAACACTTCAGACACCCGAAATATTTGACATTGACAGGCTGGGTTAACGCGCCGTTTCCATATATGGCGGTATGAATATTAGTGCTAGACTCGTTAAAAAAGCGCCCCTAAAAGGGTTTTAAAGGGGACTAATAGCTTCCTTAAATTTCTGAGCAACATTGAAAATATCACATTTTTAGGACCCCTTGTATATCAATTCACTGACAACTTAACATATTCTTAAATATCTTTTGACATAGAACCCAGTAAGGTAGTCAGATATTCATAAAGATTATTGTTTTTGGAAGAAAACCACTGTGACTGAGCTAAAAGTGGCCGATTTCTGCGAATTTTTAAATTAAAAATTAGTATATTTATTTTTGAACGAATCAATTTAAAGAAGTAAAACTTTGGGATATATAATTGATCCCATAAATACTATATTTTAGAATAAAAGTGTCAGGGGAAAATTTCAAGATGGCAGCTGGGTCCATCTTGAAAATATAAAATTATATGGAAAGGGAGTCTTGTGGCACATCGTTTTAAAGCTAGTTATGAGTACTATATAACCCTAGAATATAAAGTAAATACCTCAACCTACTACAAAATGGCGAAACTTTGAAAGTTACCTAAATACTTGGTTTGGATGGCCATTTTTCCGAAAGTAATAAAAGTTACATGTATCTAACTTTATTACGTTCCGAAATATGGCCATCCAAATCAGCGGGGGATCACGACACTTCATTCGATCAAATCGATGCGCATCTCCACAAACTCAACCACGACACTCTATTGAGTTTACCTTCGGTAACAGACAGAAAAACGAAAGTTTCCAAAGGTAAACTCGATCGAACGTCGTGGCCGAACCCATGGAGATGCACATCGACCCGCTCGATTCAATTAAATCGAGTTTCGTGAATCCCCCACGGGATTTAAAGTACTCGTCAGGAGTTTCAAAATAATATAATTTAAAACGTAATAAAAACCCCATTTATTAAAAAAATATATAAAAAAACATTAAAAACTGATTTGGTGTACCAAAAGTTCATGTTTAATATCAATGTTTAATTGTAGAGTGAAAGTGCTAATAGGTCCAAGCGCGAAAGTTATAAATAGGGCTGGCAAAAACCGGAAAAAAACAAAACCGGTTAACTGGTTTTTAAAAAACCGGTTAACCGAATATTTAAAAACCGGTATTAGAAACCGGTTTTTAAGACAGAAAAACCGAAAACTGTTTTCAAAACCGATACACCGAAATCGGTTTTTAAAACCGAAAACAGTCTTTAAAACCGAAAACGGTTCTCAAAACATAATACCATTAAATTTGCCCCTTTATTTCAAACAATTCTTACTGGAAACATTTTCTTCTAAAATGCGCCGTTTTCTGATTATTTGCCTGTCAAAGATTAAATGAATGTATAATCTGTTAACCAATATCCGATTTTCCAAAATGAACGGTTTTTCTTTTTTAGATATACACCGCAATCAACCAAAAACCTATTAATTGATATTCGAAGAACCGCTTTTCGATTTTGGTCCGATTATCCAAAAAAACCAGTATTTGAAAACCGGTTTTCAAATACCGGTTAACCGGTATTCGAAACCGGTTTTTGGTTTTGGCCAAAACCGCAGTTAACCGAAAACCGGTTAATCGAAAAACCGGTTTTGGTTGCCAGCCCTAGTTATAAATAAAGACTGTAATGCTAAGCATATAGGTGACTTTGACCTCATTTGCAATCACTAGGGTGAAATTGTCACTGTGATTTTGAAGTGGCATAGTGGGGCTGTCACATAGACAAAAAAAAAAAAGAATTATTTTGGCACTTGTAATAAGATATTTAAAAGTTGTTAACCGAGTATGTAGTAAGTATACCATTTTTTTTAGAAGATTTTTGTCACAACTATCACAACACTAATAAACATTAATCTTCACCACTAACCATACCCACCATGTAATGAGCGGCCAAGCGCATCCGATCCTCGTCCGGCTCGAGCGCGAAGTCTTTGCGGATAATGTGTTCGCACGTCTGAATAGCAATCTTGATCGATCGATCGACCACCGGGCCGATCCATTCGTTGATCGCTCGTTCAATGGAAGTTTTCACTAATGGTTTCAACTGAGGTTGAGTTTGGAACAACAAGATGCTCGGTGATATGATCATGTGAGTTTGGATCACTTGTATCAGCTGCATCGTGTTGATCTGTACGTCGCCGTAGCTGAAGCGCGGCTCGGGCGGCGCGGCCAGGGCGGATGTCGGTGTCGTGCTGATGTTCTGCATCACCTGTTAAACAAAAGTTCTATGTTATTTTATAGAGATAGACATTTTATAAAGAGATTTTTAATTTAAATAAGTTTTCAGAGAAAAATCGACGACCAGGCAATACATTTAGGTACTTTCAATACATCTAGGTACTCAAACAATAACTTAGAATAGTTTTAATAGTGTAGAATAATAAACACATGTATAACTTGTAAAATTTTGGTAATATATTATTATTATTTAACATTTATACTATTGGAGAGATCTGTAAAATAAAACTGGTTAAATATACACTCATGGACAAAAATATCGCATATGCTCGATTTTCTCCATAAGCTTCAATACAAAAATGCTTTACTTGTCATCAAAAATCCCTGAAAAAGGATAAAATCCCTGTCTCTGGCAACACTGGGTTTTACTTATTTTCAACGCCGATATTAGTTAATACGTAAGTTATTACCGGAGAACTGGTAGCCTGTCCAGGCAAAATATTCGCCAACTCGGGTTCTGCCATGCTGCCGCTTTGGTTCCCCTGAGAAGAGGACAAACTCGTCTCTTTCTTTGCTTGTTGCGAC
Organism: Listronotus bonariensis; assembly: GCA_014170235.1. Classification (NCBI taxonomy): domain Eukaryota; kingdom Metazoa; phylum Arthropoda; class Insecta; order Coleoptera; family Curculionidae; genus Listronotus; species Listronotus bonariensis. Next base: position 19,057 of record JACEGR010001044.1, read on the forward strand.
AATTGGTACTCGATCTTCCTAATCCTCTCGGGATCCTTCAGATACACCGCAGGTTTCAACTGAGCGACGTCGATCTCCAAATTCTTGCAAAGCACCTGAACAAAGAAAAAAGAGTGTTATATAATATTTGTTAAATTATTTCGTATCACGAAATGATTCATGTAGAAAAGCAGAAGTAAAGAAATTACTAAAACTTCGTCATATTATAAACTCACCTCAATTTCAAACTTTAGAGTTAACTTCAAATCAGGTTCAGAGTGCAATTCAGCGAGAACATTCATTAACGCCATCGTCCAGGGATTTGGCGGCTTAAATACTTTGCTCTTTGCACAGGATTCTAGCACCTAAAATAAATTTTTAACATACAATGTGTCTCTAAAATTACATATTAATTTTATCTATAATTTTTTTATTTTTTTTATTATACTAGCTTTTGCCAACGGCTTCGCACGCGTTAAATTCATAGTAAAACAATTCCCCTTTCCTTATACCAGCCATACAAAAAAATTTTTAAAACTATTATAGGTTTATTCAGTTTATTTGTAAAAGTAACTAGTTACTACTTAAATGATTTAACATCGTTTGATAATAAAATTAAGATACCAAAAAGTATTTTTCCCCAAAGATACAATTAATACCAACCTTGGCAACAAATGGTACCACATAGAGCAGCTCCTGCTGCCCTTGTGGTAGGCTTCAACCAGCAACGATTTCAAGTCTAATTCTATTTGTAAAATCGGTTTGTTGCGCGACAACGTCAGCATACCCAGCCAGTGTCCTAGGTTTTTCAGGAGCGACCTATCCGAAAAGTTGGCTATTGCTTTGTCTGATCTAAGCAAAACTCTGATGTTCCTGAAAGTATAAAATAAATGTGTTACCCGCTATGTTTTCCACGAAAAATATGTGAGAAATTTTATTACAGATTTTTGTTTTCAAAACTCTGCACATTGTGCAGTCAGTGAAGGTAAAAATAGGGTATTAAAGATGGGTCCACATTTATTTCATTCTAAAAGCAATACCGCCAAGTACACAAAAAATGATAAAGTAAGCAAACCTTTTCAAAGGCACATAGCGCGGATACAGCCTGATTTCATATTTTTTAGATAAATAAAAAAAACACTGCTAAAACACGTGTCACGTACATAAAAAACATCCTCTTATTTCGCCTCTGTCTTGCCATTAAAACCGGTGGCACGTGGCGTGGAACTAGAAACTGGTCGGGTTAAATATTTTTTGTTGCAATAAATCATTTTTCACAAAAGGGTTTATTTACTTTATTATTTTTTGTGTACTTTGCGGTATTACTTTCAGAATGAAATAAATGTAGACCCATCTATACCTCTGAATCTGAACCCTTAAAACTACCACGATCATATTGAAAATTTGGAAGCTTACTTTAAAAGCTATACAGCCAGCTTATGCACTAAATTTCTTAATTTTTGAGATGCAGGGAGTTTCTTTTTCTAGTGTTTTTGAGGATTTCCTTGCATGATCAATATGGCTATAAAGTCGTAATTAATAAAAAATGCCTTTTGTTTTTGAGAACCCTCTTGTAAAAACTGTTTTGAAGGACAAGTATTTTGTTCCTTTAAATATTTTTCTTATCTAAATTTCTTGGGTTCCCATAAACTTTAATGAATATGCCAGTTTTAATACTTATTTATTTTTTAATAATTTGTGTGTGTAGTGCCCTATGGACCCGGCATCGCCGATTGAGGGTAAGTTATGATTTTCATAGTTTTAAGCGGACTTGAAACTTTAAACGCGTTTTTATCAAAACTGTGTTTTTTAGACATCATATCTCAAAAACGGCTTAAACGAATGACTTAAAATTTTTAGGGTACATTCAGAACACGTAAATGCATGGAATGAATAAACAATTATCGATCAAAAAATTACCAAAATTTCGATTTTTCTATAGCAAACAAAAAATAATTAACCCAAAATTCGTGTTTATTTTTAAATAATCTATGAAAAGTCCAATAATTGATATAATAATTTGATCGTAGTTTATTCCGTGAATTTAGAAGCTTACAGATTAAAATGCTGCTAGTTTTTTTGGTGCAGATAAGCCAATCAGCCGGAATCTTGGAGGAAGTGCGAGCCCATTTTTTCGATTCGGAGTCGTTCAGAACGCTGTAACTTCTGTCCTACAGAATATTTTTGGCTTAAAATTTATATTAACCCATCGTTCCCCCTGTTCCGTCAACGTTGTCCAAGCACTGAAACATGCAGTTGCATTTCACAGCACCTTTTAGACAACGCGGTAGTGCCACCACGGTCGTTATTTTTAAATAACTACTACCTAAATATGTCTCCCCCGCTGGGAATCGAACCGCCGACCTCTGGCTTCGAAGATCAAAGCTCTGTCCACTAGGCCACGGGAGATAACACTAACAACTAAATAATAAAAAAAAATTAATACCTAAATGTTTCTTTAACAACCAATCCTGTTCAGTTCCGGGCATGTTGAGCTGGTCCAAAGAGTTTGAGTACAAACTGTGGAAGTTAAACTCGATAGACGCTCTTTTCATCACCAGATATTGAGAAAGCCACGGATAGTAGTCTTCAGAAACAAGTTCTCTGAGCTCATCGCATTTTGTCTTCAGATTTAGCTGACTAAGATTGTTGAAAATAAAGGCGATCTTGTCTTGCAAAGTCTCAGGCGGAGCAATGGTCTTTTCTTCCTTTTCGGTAGCCACGAGCAGAGTGTCGATATTGGTCGCGTTTGCTATCGACGGTCTGCTTCCTAAAGTACTGGCGGGCGTGGTACTGGTTTTGCTTGAGACGGTACTGCTTACGGTGGAATTGCTTTTGTATACTTGGGGGCTTGGAACGTTGGGCGGGGCCAGCATCGCCGCCAGACTAGCGGGCAGGACGGGGCCTTCTGGTTTGGTGGGCGGTTCCATGCCTTGCAATCCGTATTCTACGTATTCTTGCAGATGTTGAGGAAAATCGCTAAAATAAAAAAATATATTTAAACTCAAAAACGATGTATTTCAGGACCCATAGAAATACGACTTTTATTCCCTCTTTTAACAAAGAACTTCCCATTATCATTACGACAATACCAACTTACCTGAAATGGGGAATAGCGCGGACATGCTCGCAGTACTTATGATACTCTTTAAGTCTGATCTTGAATCTATCCAACGCCGCTATGCCAAAGTAGTACATTTTCGAACCCTCCGGTTTCTTAAGGGCTTCGAGCACAAACCTAAGAGCTAAACCCAACGTTACGTAGGACGTCACGATACCACGTTCGATAATCCCACCAAATAACTGAGCCGTTACATGAAGTTCTTTGTCTGGATATTGCGGGAAGAATTTGTATTCTTCAAAGAGGCTTCTTAACATACAGTTGAAAACCTAAAGAAAACAAGACATTTTTTAAAATTGAATTTTTGTTTTCAAGAAAATTTAGTAGAGACAAAAATCAGTTTAAAAAATAATCACGTATCCCTATCCGTATCGTCATATGCTTGCGCGTGATATGTTACACTTATCAATACGGCACACGTATCCGTATCGCGATCTGTAACGTATCCCGACTTTAGTACGTCAAAATTGGAAAAGAAGAAGATTCATAACCATATCATATATCATTTTAACATGTCAGTTTCATTGTGTTGCTTGTTTTGTGCATTTTTCTTTTTTTTTTAATTTTACATTTGATCTATGTTAATTTTATTATTATTACCTGTCTGATGTCCCCTTTAATAAATATTGGAACATGTTAGTTTCATTGTATTGGTTGTTTTATACATTTTTTTATTTATTTTACATTTAATTTATGTTAGTTTTATTATTATTATTATTGACCTGTCTAATGTCATATGTATGATCTTTATAGACTAATAAATGGAATTGAATAAAATTTGATTGACTGTTTGTTTGACGAGTGAGTTAAAAACATTGGATCAAAAATTGCATCCATCATTAAATTAAACACGTATAAAGAGCAGTTGAACTACAGCAAAACCGATGAAAAAAACTGTTTGGCGTCGGTTTGACACCTATTAGGTTAGGATACAAACCCTGAACAAAATTGATTTAGGTGGTATGCATAAAGAATTTTAAATTACGTTACGTAACTACGCTTTTAACGTTTTTTGATCTTCGACGTATTGTCTCTCGTTGCGTATACGGATAGGTATTAGTGTGCTTATTTATGGTGTTGCTTTTTGTCTCTAATCTGTATTGCCCACATACCTCCTTTTCCCTTTTGCTAGGAGAGTCCTGGAACCTCTTGAGCATGTTGAGGACCTCGTCGATGGATAAAGTCGGATGCGGTGGGTGATTGTAAATTCTTTGAAAGTAATTATTGGCCTCGTCTTCGATTTCCTTCGATACATGCGGCGACGCTTCGGGAAATATGTTGTAATCAGGTATCCTGGTCTTGTCCAAGTTAGCAGCTGGACCTATAACAAAAGTTTAAATTGTTCCACCATAGGAAATATAGATTCTGATAAAACTTGTAAAAATAACGCTTGTGCACTTGAATTTTTGACTAAATTAATTTTTTACTTTTATTTTTGATAGATTATAATTTAAACACACCTATGCGTCCCAAGTTTCCTATTTGATTAACTCCCAGTACCAAAGATGAACCTGTACCCACTGGTCCTTGGTGTTGCATGGGCATGATGGGAAAAGGACTGTTTGAAGGGCCGCTAAGAAGTCTCGAAGGGGAACCAGGGGACTGCACCAAAGGACCCAATCCACCTTGTAGGTTAAATGCTGTATTCGTCGGTCCTAAAAATGGGAATTATGCCTTAAAATACTAGAAATGTGTACAGGCTTTTCATTTATATTTTGCCACCTACTTGTAACTATAACCAAAAAGAATAAAAAAAAACGTCCTGTATAAAAGTTTCATACTTTTTATTGTTTATTATTATATTTTGATCATAAAAAGGAAACAAATGAACATCAAAAACTCAAGAAAAATAAAGAGGTTAAGGTTTTTTAAATAAGACACCCTGTATATTATGTCACCATTAAAAAGCTATAAAAAATACCACATTTTATATATCTATCTTTAATGGTTTTGCAAATATGGCCATGTAAATCTGGGTATACTTTCCATTACATCTACAGTCTCACCTTAGTGCTGTAGGTAGGTATAATGAAAATTATGTATCTACTATTTTGCAGATTTAAGTAGTCATATTTCAACAGGGGCGGTCATAAGGGGGCCATAGGGGCCATGGCCCCCTTTTATGTTACATCCTTTGTAATTAAATAAGGAATTTTACTAATTACGCATCTAATTGCAAATATGGGCATTAATTGTTGATATGGCCCCCCTCGGAAAGTTAATATGACCGCCCCTGTATTTCAAAAACTATTAAAGATAGATATATAAAATTTGGTTCTTTTGTAAAGCTTTTTAAAAGACGTTTTTAATTTTGACATAATATATAGGGTGTTCCATTAAGAAAAAGTTTACCTTATCATTTTTCTTGAGTTTTTGCTGTTCAGTTGTTTCTTTTTTATAAACGCAAAAATAGTACTTTCTCCATTTAACTAAGAAAAACTACTTACCAGCCAAATTTAGATTGGACAAATTAGTACCAAGACTCTGTATTTGCTCGACACCTGCATGGTTATACAGTTGCCCGGCAAATACTGACGGATTCAAAGAAGTATCGATACTTCTGCCTCGTAACAGAGCGTTTGCGTTTTGTTGCTGCCTCGATTTTAAAAATAGCGAACAGTTATTGATGACGGTAACAATGGCTTCTTGGCACTCTGGGCTGACGTTATTCATGCATCTCTGAAGACACAACATCATGGTCGTTAGTGTTTCGGTCGGTAAAGGTACAGGTTTTGTCAAAGTATCCTCCTAGAAAGACAAAAAAAAAAAACTTGAGTTTGTTATAACGTAAAGCACTGTACTTGGTTCTGTTTCAGATAATTCTGAATGTTTTATTTAATTTCAATAATTGTGTTTTAACATTTTAAAGTGAGATCCTAAAGTCTTGAAAAAATTAAAATTAAACACTATTTTTTAATAATAAACTATACAGGGTATCCAGTAACTATACCGACAAACTTTGAGAAGGTGTGATTCTATAATGAAAAAAGAACAATACAAACATTAAACATCTTCAAAATCAAAAATTTTGGACTGCGAAGTGTTACAATTTTTAAAAAATTATCGTTTTTTTATAGTACACACCCCGCCAAAATTATCGCATGTGCTAGCTTTTCTTCATAAGCTCAAAGCAAAAATGCTTTAATATAAAAGGTCATATCTCTTTTAATAATTAGGTTATTAAGACAATTCAAAAAGAAAATGTTAAAGAAAGGTGAAGATATAACTTTAGCGTAACCATTGTTATTCACTGTTAACAATACATTTACACCTTTTAAAAGTTCTTGAAAAAATAAATAAATTTTATTCTCTCTGTATGATGTGCTGTCAAAAGAAGGTAATCAAATTGTGATGATAAAATATCGGAAATTAGTAAGGGTATAATATATTCACAAATAAGATTACTGCCTTTCCACAGCACATCACACATGACAATTCAAAATTATTTATTTTTGCCGAAAACTTTTAATCACCCCATTGAAAACTAAAATTAAGCGACTTGGCAACGTTGCAGTTGCAAATTTAGACCATAATGACATTTCATAATCAAGTTTTGGATTTAAGTTGCCTGCTTGATGTGAGGCATGCCATAACCTACCGCACAAGCTGACCCCTTATGATCTACGACCAGCCAATGCCACTTGTCTGAATCTGGAGTTGTAGGCCCCAGCCTGTAACTAGTGTGAGAATCCCACTCCGACATCTAGTGGACCCTTTAAAGAGGCTCTGTACAAGCCAAGTTCAAGCCCCCTACTCTCAGTCTACGGAGGATTTCAGATAAGTTTGACTACACATTTAAAACCTTTTAAAGTACACCGTTTAATATTGCTTCGTCTAAAACAACATATTGCATCTCGAACGAAAAAACAAAATTGTAAACTTCATTAACTTAGATGCTTAATTTTTTGATTTGAATTGGTAATATATTGTTAAAGCGATGTAATAATGTTTGCAAACGTTAAGCGCTAGAGTGTCTTGTATATATTTTTCTGATTAACACCCATTTTTTTAAATCAAGATCAAGATTAAATTGCTCTTAAATAAAGAACACGCATATTTTATACGTTGTCTTTTTGTTTTGTGTTGGAGTCTGATTGTTTTGCTTTAGTTTACCTATAGGAACTATCCCTCTGTAGATTACCACCACTATTTATAACTTTAGGTGGCGCCCAAATTCAAGTACCTTTTTTGTGGTAAACTATAATAGGAGGGCTAACAAATTATCAACTTAATAATTTCTGGTACTGATACAGGAGTTAAAGGAATGTTTAGGTTACTCAATCCACGACCCACGTGCCCCGACTGACATTGAGCTAGTTAGAAGGTATTTTGCCTTAAAACAAAGGCTAATTAAACATTAATTAGGCAATCTTAAAATGAACTTTTAGCCCAATTAAGTTACATTATAACTGAATATTATCCTGCTTTGTGTTATTTAGGTTGTCAGACAATGATGCCTGATATTTTTAGTAAAATTTAATAACTAATTAGGTATTTTATGTTAATATTCTTCTCCAAATTGAATCTAGATACCCATTTTTATCAGCTGTTTGACCAAATTGTGCTCACCAACACTGTGCTCTTTAATTTGAATTCCCAATAGAACGTATTGTTAACAGTAAATAACAACGGTTACGTTAAAGTTATAGCTTTACCTTTCTTAAATGTTTTCTTTTTAAAATTGTCTTAATAACCTAATTATTAAAAGAGATATGGCCATTTAAAGCCTTTTTATATTGAAGCTCTTGGAGAAAATCGAGCATATACGATCATTTTTCCGAGGTGTGTAGTTTGTATAACAATCTAGAACCTTTAAAAAAATTGGGAGACGTCTTTAAGAGAAAAAAATAGTACTCCACTGGATTTTCCTAAAATAAAAATTAGTTTGGCCAATCATTATATAAAATAAAAATTAATGATGTGTTGACAATTTTTTCTCTTAAAAAATTAATTTTACTATAAAACATAAATAAAAGATGATATTAATTACTGTTACAATTATATAGATGACCATGCCAAGACATGGTTAGTATCTGTTTACGCGAGAACCGTACATCAAATAAAAAAGTCAAATGCTATTAAAAATGTCTTTTAACGCATAGGATACGTCTCCCAAATTTTTAAAGTTTCCATTATCAGGGTAGTTTAAAAACTAAAACGTTTAGAACATAACTTCATAAGAAGTTTTTTTCCAACAACGATTAAAGTTTGTCGGTAGAGTTGCTGGACACCCTGTATACCGTACCTTGCCAATTTGCGGACATCTTCTGTGCAAAAACTTAACACAAGCGGATATGAAGGTTTCACCGTGCTCGCCTATCTTATCCGACAACCACTTCTCCAGCTTGAGATATTCTCTGCGCGACGCCAGACAAGCCAGGTCTATTATGAACGGGTATGACTGGGCGGACTGGGCATTAAGCAGCATCGAAAGGGCCTTAAGATCCTGAGCAACGTCCAGAATGCGAGACAATCTATAACAATATACCAGCTGGTTATAAAGTAGATTTATACAAGAAGTATCATATACAGTTTTTAAGATGAGGGGCTTAGTTCCAAAGTGCACAATCTTCATTTATCTTATTTAATATACAGGGTGTTCGAAAAATGCGTTAGGAAATTTAAAGGGGTCATCTGCAATAAAAAATAATAATAGTAAGTCCTTTGACAAAATGTCGAAATCTCCTTGGTTACCAAGTTACAGGGGTTAAAAGTTCAATTTTTATTTTTGTTTTTTCGCCATATTGCATTTATTTTTTAACCAATCTAGTTGACATTTGGCACTTAAATCAAGCTTTGCATATTCTAAAATTTAAGATAAAAGTACTTTTTTAATACCGCCAGAGGGCACTTTACCTGAAACTTTAAATTTATTTACATCATAACTAACATAGACAATCAAGAACTTAAAAAATAAGGTACGCTTTATTAAAGTCGATAAACCCAACAATTTCAATTAAATTCAGAATATTAAATTAAAATAAGAAAAAACTTCATACAAACATATGTTCTAAACGTCTTAGTTTTTAAACTACGGTGTGTTAAATATTTAAAAATATTAATATTACATTTTTTTAAATATTTAACAACCCGTAGTTCAAAAACTAAGACGTTTAGGACATATGTTTATATGAAGTTTTTTTCTTATTTTCTGTTGTAGAATCGCCCCGTAAAGTTTGTCGGTTGAGTTACTGGACACCCTGTATGTATGTAGGTAATTTGATTGAAATTGATGAAAACTTTGATGTCTATTGGTGCCTAAACAGTGAGGTTTATCGACTTTAATAAAGAGTACCTTTCTTTTTAAGTTTTTGATTGTCTATAAAATGGCGCCCCCAGCTTTGCGATATCTGTCAAAATAAAAGAGTTATGATGTAAATAAAGTTTTAGGTAAAGTGCCCTCTGGCGGTATTTAAAAAAGTACTTTTGTCTTAAAATTTTAGAATGTGCAAAGCTCGATTTGTGTGCCAAATATCAATTGGATTGGTTAAAAATATAAATGCAATATGGCGAAAAACCAAAATAAAAATTGAATTTTGACGGCTTGTAACTCAAAAACGAAAGACATTTTGAAAAAAACTATATGAAGCTCTACCCTTACTTGGTTAAGTAGAATCACCCCCTTAAGTTTCGTGATCGATTTTTGAATCACCCTAAATAAATAAAATAAAATCATAAATACAAATTTTCCATTACTTACCGGGTTTGATCGCATTCTCCGCGGGCATACCATTCGGCCATCGCGTGCATAATAACCGGCTTGATGTTGATGTTCTGCGTGTGCCAAGCGTGATGCAATATGATGCCGGAGTTCGGGTGATTCCCCAAAAATATCGGAATCAGGTTCGTCAAGAGTTCTTGTCTGAGGATGGTCACTGGGCCGGAAATTTGGAGAAGGGCCAATACAAGCACATCAGGGCAACTATAAGAGAAAAAGGTTAAAATTTAAGAATGTACCTTCAAAGTCTATATTATTTTCTATTTGTGATTTAGATTAAGCAACACAATGTTGCAACACGCTCAATCAGCTGATGAAAATGGGTATCTAGATCAAAAATGGCAAAAAATATTTACCATATTTACAAAAATTATCTGATTTTTGGTTTGCGTCTCGGGTAGAAGCAAACACTTTTGAAAACAAAACATTAAATCATAGAAAAAATATTAGGCATCATAGTCTTACAACCTTAATGAAATAAAGAATGGTTCACAGGCACCATTCCAAACCATTTTATACAGCTTGTCTACTTAAGTTCGCACCATATGGAAAACTTCTTTAATATTAATTTTATGAAAGAAGTTATCCTTTATAAAAAGTTCCGCATGGTTTAAAACCCAGATATTAATTTTTAGACGTGGTATACGAGGTCTGTCAAAAAATATAAATTTTTCTCAAGAGAAAAGAACCCTTATTTTTCATATTATCGAAAATTTTTACAAGGAAACATGTTTAGAAATAAAAATAACTCATAATTTTGAATACTTATTTCGAAATGTAATATGTTAGAACTGTCAAAACAGCGAAAATTTACAGAAACGCTCGCTTTCGCAGAAAAACTATTAAATAAAGTGTTTTAAATAAACCAATTTGCACATTTGAAGGGTATTTTTAATACTAAACAACTGTAAATGCTCTGGCAATATTAAGTCGGTGGAGAGCATAAAATATTTGGGTCTGTTTTTCGACCAATTTTTAAAATGGAATATTCATACAGAATACACGAAGAATAAACTAAGAAAACTTGTATATAAATTTTATGAACTGCGTTACATTTTAAATAAAGATAATATTACAACAGTTTATAAGTCATTGGTCGAATTGTGTCTAAATTATGGCATTATGATATGATTTGGGGGTAGTTTTAGATTACAAATTATTGTTTAACAGCCATATCACATCGCTGGTGAAGCGTGCGAATAGGAGCTTGGGTTTTGTGACAAGATTTTGTAGGGACCTTTCATGTCAAGTTTATAGAATATTGTATTGTTCTTTTGTGCGTTCTATGTTGGAGTATGCAAGCCAGGTTTGGTCTCCTCAGTACGCTGCGCATATTACGGAGGTTGAGGCTGTCCAAAGGAGGTTTCTACGCTCCTGTGCTTTTAGGTTGGGAATACCTTTGTTGGATGGTCACACTGACTACAACGAAGCTCTTTCTAGACTTAACTTATGTACATTACAAAAACGAAGGCTTCATGCTGATATGTGTTTTCTATACAAACTCATAAATGGTGATATTGATTCAAGTTATCTTCTAAGTCGTCTAAATTTTTCCACCGTTCATCGAACAAGATCAAATAACTTATTCTACTTAGAGCACCAGAGAAATAATTATGGCTTGCATGCTCCATTGGTGAGAATGCAGAGTGAATTTAATGAATTGAATATGCGTTTTGATGTTACTCTTCCTAGTTTTAAGAGGGTGCTGATTCGTCTTTAATGATCTCTTAGCGTATGTTAGAATTAAATTATTATTATGAGTATTATTTTTTAAAGTGATTTAATGGTCTGTGATGTTGCTCTACTGTGATGTATTTAAAAATTATAGTTTGTTAAATATTGTTATGTAATTTTTTTTTTATATTGTAATTAATTGTTGTAAAATGGAGTATCCGTTAATAAATAAATAAATTATTTGTTGGGGGTCTGTCTATTATTGCACAGAAATATATTCTAAAGATAATGATATTTAAACCAAGACGATATTCCTCTGAATTATTATATGAACATACTGGAGTTTTTACAATTGATCAGTTGTACATTAAAAATGTTTTAAGATTTTCTCTTACAAGAAACATATTTAATAGCTTCATCAATCATAGTATTATGACAAGAGCAAATGTAGGTCGAAATTTAACATTACCTAATACACGATTTGATGCTACACAAAGATCCATTACTTATGTGGCGCCTAAAATACTTAATATACTGCCGGTATAGTTTAAAAATAAAAAATTTAAAAATATAAAAAAAAATTGGATTTGTGGATAAAAAGTAACACGCAAAGAATCAAACAAATTGTTGAATTTTTATAGTGTATTGACAGAACATTTATAGTCATCGTAGTCATACCACCTTATAATATATATTGTTATTTTAATAAAATGTTAAAGATTATGAATAGCTTATGCTGATGCCTAATGTGCACATACAGACCTATATCCATTGTGCACATTATTACTTATAGTTTTTCTTTTAAATTTATATTGTAATTAATTATTGATATTGTAATTGTAATAATAAATAATAAATAAATTGCATTGGATGGATTGTACAAAAAAAAAAAAAAAAAAAATAAAAAAAATTATCGATATTATGTAAAATAGAGGTACTTTCCTCCTGAGCAAAATTCATATTTTTTGACATACATATAAAGCCACAAATCGTAGGTTCTTAATTATGTAAACTTAAACTACAGACACATCAAAACCGACATTATACGTTTTTTTCAAAGCAGAATTTTAACGGAATACATGATGACAGCCACTAAAACACCTAACACAAGTTGTAGACTAACTTTTATTTTTTATTGCATTCATCAAATAAATTATAAAGAAATATAATAGATAATATCTGTAACAACAGCAAGCAAAACATGACTAAAAATGTCAAAGTGCCCCAAAAGAGTTTCAAAAATATCCGCTGACGGCGCTAAATTGCAACGTTGCCACGTCGCCTGATTTTAATAGCAAATAGCTACTACTATTACAACAAAGAAAAATATTTTACCTGTGCATTGGTACTTTGAACAGTTCCTGAACATGATTGTACAAGCCACACTCGGACATGCTAAGCGCGAGTTCGATAAGATTTAAAGATCTCCAATTGGCCAGTTCCTTTCCGTCTTGTTCGGGTGGCGTTTTTAGCACGTCTACGGCGACCGCGACGCACGGGTAGTCGGCGAAGCAGAATACGTCGGGGTTTTTCAGGATCTGCTGAATAAGGCTAAACTGTCCTTCGACGTTGGCCCATCGTTTATAAAAATGGTCCACCGGGAAGGTTTCTGTAAAGATGAATACTAGATATTAACATAAAACCAGTAAGAGCACATGCATATACAGTTTGTTCTAGTGAACTGTGGTGTCACAACTATGGTAGGATCCTCTCATTAAAATAGGAAAAATAGTTCATATAAACATGTTAATTAATTAATTATGTGTCCCTTAATTTTTCGTTCTCCAGATTTAGGGTGATAAAGTAAAAAAAATGTAATCTGGCAATGTTATTTATGTCATTAGGAGTTAATTTAGCACTTTTTGATTAAATTTAGTAAGTCTCGTCGCGTCTCGAGCGGCACCTGATCGAATATTTCTATCAAAAAAATGGTACACCACTAACTATAATAATGTGTGTGAAATTTTTAATTCTTTTTAGGTAAGACAAATACAAATACAGCCTTTATGTCTCTTAACTTTTTTCTTAAAATTAATAATTAAAAAGCTTTTCATATATAGAGAACTTAGGCGGACATACTGTATCTAGCCGCCTAACAAATATTACTACAATAAGTGTTTTCAAAATTTTTAAGTTTTTTGAAAAGTTTAACACCCTCTAAATTGAGAAAATTTACAAACCCTGTTTATACAGGGTGTCCGGGAAAATGTGGAAAATCTCTCGCACACGTATGGAACAGATGAAAATAACACGACAAGTTCCTATAAAAATTTTCCGTTTAAGCCCCCCTGCGGAGATTTGATCCCCTAAAGGGGGCAGCTAGAAATCGATTTTTCGTGAATAACTTTTAAAGCGCTCTGTATAATTTGATAATATTTTAGTACGATGCATACTAGTAAAGACCTCTTAAAATAGTGCCCTTGAAACTTATGTCGCTTCTTTAGTTTGCCAGGGACGGACTAGTTTTCGCACATTATTGATAATATTTTTTACGCCCTGTATGGTGAAGACACAAAAAATATGTTTTTGGGTAGTTTAAACCTTTTGCTAAAAAAAGGTACTCTTGTTTGACATCGATAAAATGAGCCGTTTTCGAGTAAAAAAGTCTTTGTTTTTCTAATTTTTGTGGGGTTGATATGAGGAAGAATTCCCTTATCATCCACATTTTTATTAAATTCAATAAAAACTGAACATCAACTGCTTAATTAAAAACTTCGTAAGAAGGTTCAACATGGCCTCCGTGAAGTCTGATACACTCACGAGCCCGACGAATTGAGGACTGCTGTACCCGCCACAATAGGCCAACATTATTCCTTATTTGATCGCAGTGAAACGTGATTCTCCGGAGAAGTTCCTCCCTACTTTCGACAGGAGTGGAATACACCAAAGTTTTAAGATGTCCCCACAAGTGAAAATCGAGTGGCGTCAAGTCGGGGAGATCGAGGAGGCCAGGCAATAGGTCCTCCTCTACCTATCCAACGGTTTGGATAGACTGTATTTAGGTGCTCCCGCACAGCAACGCTGAAATGGGGTGGTGCCCCATCGTGCATGTAGTACATGTTTCGGCGAGTTTCAAGTGGTAAGTGTTCTACTAAATAGTGAAAATCGTTCTGAAGGAATTCCAAGTAAAGTTGTCCATTTAGTCGTGCCGGCAGTACGAATGGTCCAATCAAGAAATTGCCAACGATTCCTGCCCAGACATTAATTTGTTGAAACTGATGTTGGTGATGCGAGACAATAGTCGCATGAGGATTTTCGTCAGCCCATACATGCGAGTTGTGTAAATTAATGATTCCATTTTTGCTAAAACCTGCTTCGTCCGTGAAGAGAATCGTGCTAATGAAATTTGCATTGTTTCGTTGCTGATTCAATAACCAGTTTGCAAACTGCATTCTACGGGGAAAGTCTTCAGGAATCAATTCATGCACTTTTTGCAGATGATATGGATACAAAAGCTGTTCTTTAAGAATTTCATGTACTATTGTCTTCGACGTATTAAATTGCGCTGATAATTTTCGAGTGCTTGTTGAAGGAGTGTCACCTACAGCATTTAAAATATTTTCCTCTAATTGAGCTGTACGTACTGTTCTTCCCCGACCAGCGTCTGTACTTCTTTTCCCAAAATTTCCTAAAAGTATGAAGGGATTTAGTAAATGTATTACCTTTATTAAAATGGAATCGCCCACCATTCTCCCTTAGACGTTGGTCAATTCGTTGAAATGTTTTATGATCGGGAAGTATACGATTAGGATATCTATCGTGGTATAACCTCCTGGCTTCCAAAGCATTGCAAGATGCAAGACCATACATCAGGTGCATGTCTGCATATTCACTAAACGTGTATTCCATATTTCCAATTACTTATTCAAAGACGAAATTCAAAAATTAGTTAAGTTAATATCGAAGTAAAGAATGAATGTGTCACCGACGTGAAAGTTGACAAGTTCTGAAAGGTGGTAATTTTTTCGTACCTAGATATGTACTTAGCAATCTCCCTAACAACATTTGCAACAAATTCCTGACCTGCTACGAGAGGACTTCAATACTGAATCAAAAATTACAAATTACATCGAAAATAAAATATTGTATTATTAAACAAAAATAAACTCTTATTGTTAAAATAATTTTTTACTCGAAAACGGCTCATTTTATCGATGTCAAACAAGAGTACCTTTTTTTAGCAAAAGGTTTAAACTACCCAAAAACATATTTTTTGTGTCTTCACCATACAGGGCGTAAAAATATTATCAATAATGTGCGAAAACTAGTCCGTCCCTGGCAAACTAAAGAAGCGACATAAGTTTCAAGGGCACTATTTTAAGAGGTCTTTACTAGTATGCATCGTACTAAAATATTATCAAATTATACAGAGCGCTTTAAAAGTTATTCACGAAAAATCGATTTCTAGCTGCCCCCTTTAGGGGATCATATCTCCGCAGGGAGGCTTAAACGGAAAAAATTTTATAGGAACTTGTCGTGTTATTTTCATCTGTTCCATACGTGTGCGAGAGATTTCCCACATTTTCCCGGACACCCTGTATAAACTTTTTATTTTATTGAGAAGATCCTACTATACCCCGTATATGAAAAAAAATCTTTATACATCGTCAGAGTTATATCTACTAATACCGAAAACAAAAACAGCTGTCCTATGTAACTTACATTTTTGAGAATTAATGTTTAATATAAGGCAAGGTAAGAGTATCTAAATAATAATAAATTCAACTAAACTCTGTACTTGGCTCTCTAGTTATCTATCTGATCGACGTATATCAGTTATTGTGGACGGCCATTCTTCAAGCTTTCACCAAGTTAATGGTGAAGTGCCTCAGGGCTTAGTTCTGGCACCAATATTGTTTCTTCTTCACATCAACGACCTTCTCTCGTCCACAACTAATTCCATTCATAGTTTCGCCGACGATAGTACACTTTACTCCAGTTTTCAGGTTCCTAAACCCATCACTAAACCTGATTTGGAAAACAAACGCAGAGCGATGCAGATATCTCTTTCGCAGGATCTTAATTTAATATTGGATTGGGGCGCGAAAAATCTCGTCCATTTTAATGCATCCAAAACACAATCATTTTCCTTGTCGCGAAAAGAGTCATCAAATACTTATGCTCTACTTATGAGCGGCCAAGTTTTACAAAGCAAAGACACCTTCAATCTTGTGGGCGTCACATTTGAAAGTAACCTTAACTGGCATAAACACATCGTATCTATAGACACGGCACTTCAAAAAGCTTGGATTTCTCTTTCGAGCCAAAAGTATTTTTCTCCTTCTAATTTATACACTTTATATGTGTCCCAAATCCGACCTCCCTTGGAATATTGTTCTCATATCTCGAGCATGGCGTCTCCACAACCCTAGGCATTCTTGATGCTATTCAAAGAAGAGCTATTCGTCTCATTAATGATACTTCACTTACAGAAGGGCTTCCCTCTCTTACCCATTATCGGGCTGTGGGAGATTTATCGCTTTTTATAGGTACTTCCATGGCTTTTGCTCCGAAGAATTGTCCAGTATAGTTCCCCACTCACGGTCCCCAAGAGAGAAACTCGTGGTTCCGCGTGTATGCATCCCCTATACGGTCCAACTGGACAGGCCCCGAACTTCCCACTTTGTTCGTTCTTTATCCCTAGAGTTTCTAGAATGTGGAAGCTGCTGCCCGCGGAGGTCTTTCCTACCCCCAAATCTTCAAGTATTTAAGTCCCGTGTCAACAAACTCCCTCTTACCTCGCTTAAGACACCCACGGTACGTTAGTATTTGGGCTTTTAGCCTTCGTGGTTTGTCCAAAGATAAAAAAAAAATTAAGGGTTAGGATATACTTCTTGCTTTCTTTTTGCTATATTAAATTAAGTTTTGAGATTGTTTTTATGTTGCAGTCATATTTTGAGCAAAAATAGGTTAAATAATCCTAACTTCCAACAATTTTATGTTATATTAAAACAAAATATCTCGTAATTTAATAACTGCAAGATCTTACAGCGTAATCTAATAACTATACAATACCTGGATGAAATCCAAGTGACTGAAAACCTTGTCTTAGGGCGCTGATCAGAATGTACAAGCCCTGTCTGTCTTTAATTACAAATTCGGGGTGGTCTAGTTCGGCGACGACATTGTTCCACTGCAAGGACGGAGATACTTCTTTAAGGACTGTACAAATATTTCGATATTCCATGACGATCGTACATCGGGACCTTTGTTAAATGAACCTAGAAATATCAACATATTATTAACACTATAATAGACATAAAAAGAGCAAACCGGTCATACCGAGTTAATTAAATACGAGTTACAAGAATTTCATTGGTCTACTTAGATAAAGTCTAAACCTAAAAACTTTGGTCGGTTAGCATGTAATTGTTTTTTCTCTCTAACTCAGTTAATATATGGCATAAAAAAAAGTGTAAATAGAAAACTTTCAGATCCGTTTTTGAGCTGCGACATAAACTTGCAGTTTTTTAAATGGAAACCATAGTTGGCTATGACATTTTTATAGGCTCTTTAACGATGTAGAGCAAGATCATGATACAAAGATTACAAGAAGGTAGGATCAACAGCGATTCCAAATTGCTTCGCTTTGAGCATGACGTAGCAATATGACTTTTTTGGCGCAATATTTAAATTTAGGTCCTAAAAAGCTTGCAATGTTTGTGAATTTTGGTCATTTTTTAAATATGAGGGGTCTGCACATAAAAGTTCTTTAAAAATGTTATTATTGCACAGAAATATATTCTAAAGATAATGACATTTGAACCAAGACGATATTCCTCTGAATTATTTATATGACCATACTAGAGTTTTTACAATTGATCAGTTGTACATTAAAAATGTTTTAAGATTTTCTCTTACAAGAAACATATTTAACAGCTTCATCAATCATAGTATTATGACAAGAGCAAATGTAGGTCGAAATTTAACATTACCTAATACACGATTTGATGCTACACAAAGATCCATTACTTATGTGGCGCCTAAAATACTTAATATACTGCCGGTACAGTTTAAAAATAAAAAATTTAAAAAAATTGGATTTGTGGATAAAAAGTAACACGCAAAGAATCAAACAAATTATTGAATTTTTATAGTGTATTGACAGAACATTTATAGTCATCGTATTCATACCACCTTATAATATATATTGTTATTTTAATAAAATGTTAAAGATTATGTATAGCTTATGCTGATGCAAAATGTGCACACATAGACCTATGTCCATTGTGCACATTGTTACTTATAGTTTTTCTTTTAAATTTATATTGTAATTAATTATTGATATTGTAATTGTAATAAATAAATAAATAATAATAATAAAAATAAATAAATAATATAGAGAAATATATTTTTAAAATAATACTACTGGTAATCTAAGAACATAATATTTGATGTTAACTAGCTTAAAATGTTAATATGCGCATAAACGGAACTTACTTAATAAACCACTGTTTAAAGCACTTAAAAACAAATTTTCTTATACATAACTGGTTTTAAAGTCACAATACTGTCAAAAGCAAAGTAAAACGGTTAACAAACTGTTAAAAACACGAAAACAAACGTATGGTTTCCAACTTTTGTTACAAATTTAGTCACATTACTACGTCAGAGAATGTGGGCTCGTGATAAACGTCATGCGCAAGATCCTACTTTTTGTATTTGTTGTATCATGGAGCAAGATATACTTTAAAAAATATTAACATAGTTTTGGACATAGTAATTTTTAAATTTGTGTGTTTTTCTAGTTGGCCGCGAAATAAGTAAACTTGTACTGTTGAAAATTTCTTTTTTTTTTGACAGCCTTTTCAATGAATATTTTAACACTCATATGATTGTGAGACTCACTTCACATAACAATAATTATTTATGATTATAACGTTTAAGAGTTGAGTCCATAAGGCAACAAATTTGGTTTTAAAAGATATAGCATGAAATATAATTTAAGGGCAAAATGACATAAAAACCGAATTTAAAAATAATTATGTCCAAAAGTACGTTATTTTTTATTTAAAGTATATCTTGGTATACATCGTTATTAAGCTTATAAAAAGGCCTCATTAAAAATTTCATAGCCAACTATGGTTTCCATTTAAAAAATTACAAGTTTATGTCATAGCTTAAAAACGGACTACTATATTTAATATCAGATTTTACCTTTTAATTAAGAAGATAAATATCTACAAGTTTCTTATTTACACACTTTTACTGTTTTAAATATTAACTGAGCTACAAAGGAAAAGATTTTTGGAAAAAACGGTTTTTTTTTATATATCTAGAGAGCCATGATTTTTGAAAGAAACAAAAAGAAATATACACAAAGCTCTAAAAACTGCAATTCTTTTATCATTTAACCATCTTTGTAGCTGCAGTGGTTTCTGAGGTCCCTTCACTAAACATCGAAAAAAACTCACCCTGTATGTAACAGGAATTAAGATATGCTTTCCGTTTAAAAGGTCCGGAACAATTGATAAAGAAAACATTTTAAAAAATCAATTTTTCTTTACTTTAAAATCGTGCTTTTTGCATAATCTCCATTTTACAAGTAATTTTAAAAGCAATACTAACTAAAACGGGATTATGCACTTTTTGGAGTCGTGCCGGTTGTCTTCATAACCAGCGACATCTTTAGGGTCATGTATGGAAGTATGTATACATTCTTCTAAAGGTTTTCTAGCAAAAACCTACCTGCCTTCTTATATACAGAGTGTTACATAATGTTGTTAAAAAATTGGGCAGATTCTATATCAGAAAATATAAAGAAAAGTTCACATAAACATGGGTCCGCAAATTTTTTGTTTTCAAGATACAGGGTGTTTAGCTTTTCAAAAAACTCGAGAATTTTAAAAACACTTATTTTAGTAAAAATTGTTAGACTAGATATAAACGTTATTTAATTAAGTATTCGTTGTTGTTGTTGTTAATTAATTGCAAGAAATTATAAAACCTTATTTTTAAAAGAAAAAGTTCTGAATACTTTTTTATGCTCAAAAAATATGAAATTAAGTTGATTTAATTTTTTTCTTAGACTAAACAAGATACGAAATAAAAATTAAAAGACATAAAAGCTGTATTTTTATTTGCTTAATCTAAAGAAAGCAAAAACATTTTACAAACTTTTACACAGTCAGTGGCGTACGGTTTTTTAAAGAAATATTCCTTCAGTTGCCGCTGGAAACGCCACTGTACATATTAAATGTAATCAAGTTATTAAATAATTAGTCCCATAATGCAATTAATAACATTGTCAAATTAAAACAAAATTGGGTAAAGGATATTTAGGATATCAAAAAAAAAAACATTCTTTTCTGTTACAAGTTTAACACTCTGTACCTTGAAAGTGAGGAATTTGGGAACGCATGTTTATAAAAACTTTTTTTTCTATTTTCTAATGTAAATTCTGCCCTTAAATTTGTGTAACAACTTTCTGTAATAAATAGTAAATTTTTATTTTTTATTATTTGTATTCAATTTATCTGGTGGCAGATTTGCCACCGAAACGTCGATTTTTTAAAAAATATTTTAATTCAAAATAATTATCCTCTTGATTTTATAAATAATTGTTTCCCTAAATTTAAAACTCCAATTATAAGACAAAATCAAAATAGACCTATTACAAATTTATTTTTACCATACATTCCCGGACTATCAAATAAAATTCAACGAATAGCACATAAATTTAATATTCGCACAATCTTTAAAACACAAAACACTATCAGGTCTCAATTAACAAAAACAAAACCATACAACTTAAATGAAAATACAAAAATGTCATTTATAAAATACCTTGCGAATGCAATAAGTTTTATATAGGTGAAACTTGTAGACCATTAGCCAAACGCATAAAAGAACACAGATCATACATTAAAGAGTTTCATAAATCAAAAATCTGCCAACACGCATTTAATAAACTGGGATGCTTCGAGCATTTTAGCAAAGGAAACTTGTTCTAAAAAACGTAAAATCAAAGAAAGTGCGTATATATTATTAAATAAAGATAATTGTGTAGCATCAGTTTCAGTTAATTTAAATAACACTTGGTTGCATTTGCTTGATACTGAAGTATCTGCAGGAAGACTAAAAATTAACTAACTATTCACCTTTTTTGTAATATAAACAATAAACACACAGCAACCAGTTATCTATGTCACTATGACACTATAACCAAACAAACATATTTGACATTTAATGTCAAAGACATTTCAGAATCTCCTAAAAAACATAAAAATTTTAAAATTTAAAACCTAATAATAGTCAATTTTTATTTTTTATTATTTGTATTCAATTTATTCTTGACAACGGTGGCAGATTTGCCACCGAAACGTCGATTTTAAAGTATTTTTTACTTGTTTTAATTTTTTTGGTTTTTTAGTACTTTTAATTTCATTTTTGGCGAGTACCCAACTAATTACCATCCATTAACTTTCTGTAACACCCTGTATACAACAACTCTTTCTTACAATTAAGATTTGGTATAACTGGTTGTTCCTAGGATTTCCAAATGCCCCATAAACAACTAATTTTAAGAAGTCCTGTATATTAAAAAAGAATAAATCAATACATAAACTATACCTAGAGAATCATCTAATCCTGTGTGAGTGCGACACATGACTGCCAGCACACGAGCTACGGTAGATGGAGCGATGTCACGACCGCCTAGCTTGATGATGGTATTCCTGCATTCTTCTTGAGATGACGTAAATCCATAACCTAGTTCTTTAACTAGGTCCGCCAAAGGCGTATCTAGCATTCCCCGGATAATCTAAATCAAAATAAATAAATTAAACAAAACATACTTTGTTGAGTCACTTTTTAATAAGTAAAAATAGGTTACAAAAATATGTTTTGTTTATTTTATTTTAAACTATATGGTCACAAATTAAGTAAGAAAACCAAATTCTTTAAATTAACAATAATAATTTTTATTGCAAAAAGAAAAAATGCGACCTGAAATCGTCGGTTTAAAGGTAAAACTCACTAAGTGGCATTTTTTTATGGTTCAGCAGAGAATATCAAGGACTTTATACAGAAGTTGTGACGAAAAAGAAAAGATAAACCATTGTTTTATGTATAATATTTCAACGAAGATTTATGGATGTCATAAATGTAACAAATAAATTATTTGTAAAAAAACTTTTACTATAAATATCTTCGAAAAATGTTTTTAATAAAATGTACTTTGACTTTTACTTTTAAACCGATGAAATTATTCCAAAAAAATCTATTTTTGTTTTTAAGGATAAGAAGTGACTATGGAGATCTAGTAAAAAAAAATAGTATTTTAATGTTACAAAAATAGGGTTAGATTTAAAATAAAATTTAGTGCCAAAATTTGTCATGATAGTGCAGTCGTTCAAGGGACGTTTGCTTGTAGACCAAGAGCCCGTGAGCGGTACCCTTTGTCATTTTGTAAAAGCTGAAAGTTTTTCAGCGCATGCTCCCAACATAGGTAATAGCAATGGTATAGAATGAAGTTTGACTTATAGTGGCTTCGGCAGGTATTAGTTACTAAAGGTTAATAAATTAAAACTTTACGTTTGTCATTTTGTAGAAGCTAAATTTTAGATTATATTACTTGGGTACCTATAAGGATATTCCTTTAGTCGCCAGAGAGTTCTAACAGTTCCAACCCCTTGGCAGATAAATATGTGGTCCGAAGAACTCCTATATTTCTGTTATTTAACAAGACATTACAAAGTCTTTTATAAGAGTTGTAGGGTTTTCGAACGGGAATGTCCTAAAAATATTTCAATGTATTCAGAGGTTTCAAAAAAAGTTATTGATGTAACTTTAGTTTTAAAAAAATGTGTTTATTTGAACACTGTATACATTAAAATATTATTAGGACATGCTTATTTAGAAACCCTACAACTCTTATATCTCATATAAGACTTTTGGTCATATCTTGTTAAATAACAGAAATATTAAACTTCATCAGACTAGGGCTGGCAACCGAAACCGGTTTTTCGGTTAACCGCGGTTTTGGCCGTTATTCGAAACCGGTATTCGAAAACCGGTTTCGAATAACGGTTAGCCGGTATTTGAAAACCGGTTTTCAAATACCGGTTAACCGGTTTTAAGAAAGCGGTTTTCCAATACCGGTTTTTCGGATAATCGGTTTTCGAATACCGGTTTTTTGGATAATCGGACCAAAATCGAAAAGTGGTTTTTCGAATATCAATTAATAGGTTTTTGGTTGATTGCGGTTTATATTCAAAAAAGAAAAACCGTTCATTTTGTAAAATCGGATATTGGTTGACAGATTATACAGGGTGGTTCATTTAACCTTAGTCAGGCAAATAACTAGAAAACGGCGCATTTTAGAAGAAAATGTTTCTAGGAAGAATTGTTTGAAATAAAGGGGCAAATTAAGGTCATATTCATATCAATTTTGTTTTTTCAAAAGGGAACACCAATTTTTTTATTTAGAATCTTAATGCTTAAAAATCTCAGTTTTTATAACTTCCATTCATCTAGTATCATGTTTCTAGGATCCTATTTAACAAATAGAACCCAGTATGTCAACCTAAATGGCAGGTCATCGGAGAGCCAGCTGATTAGGTGTGGAGTCCCACAGGGCTCTGTACTGGGTCCGCTTCTTTTTGATTTACATCAATGACCTGGCAAAATTTCAGCAAGATACAAACCTAATTTTGTTTGCAGACGATACTACAAACCTAATAACGTACCATCCTACACAGCCTATTGCAGCATTTGTAAATGACTCACAGGAAAATCTGGGGGAATGGTTTCTATCAAATATGCTAAGTTTAAACACCGCAAAAACTCAGAACATAAATTTTAGTCTTCGAAGATCTAATCAGGGACTCCCTTGTGATGAAAAGGTCAAATTCTTGGGGGTTACCTTGGACGCGGGCCTAACTTGGGAAGCACATGTGAATGAATTAAGTAAAAAACTGACAAAAACAATATTCCTGATTCGAAACCTATATAGGTCAGTTTCATTGAAAACAGTGGTGACTGCGTATCACGGGTGTTTTGGCTCTGCCATGTCCTACGCGATCCTAAACTGGGGACACTCATCCCATGCTTCTAGAATCTTTGGATTACAGCGAAGGTGCATAAGGGTTATGGGGGGCTGGGATACCGTGACTGCTGCAGGCAACTATTCAAAGATCTAAAAATTCTAACACTTCCTTGTGTCTTTATATATCAATGCCTTGTATACATCAGAGAAAATGTAACATTGTTTACGTCTCACCAGGATGTACACAGCTATCCTACAAGAAACAAATCAAACTTTGTAACTAATTACCACAGACTTGAGAGAACCAGAGATGGTGCCCGCTACCAGTGCGTTAAGTTTTTAATATTCTTCCGAATCATGTGCGGACTAAAGAAATAAAAAGCTTTAAGATGTCAGTTAAACAATATTTGCTGTATAAGAGCTTTTATTCAACTGATGAATACCTCGAGAGCAGTTTGGATGCTGCGCACTACTTTGCAAATAACTAAGCATCCTACTATTTTTAGTATGTTTTAAGTGTTAACACCTTTTAACGTTATTGTTTTGTAGTGTAGCTACTTTTGGCTTTTAAATTTATTTATTTTATTTTTTAGTGTAAATGTTACTTATTAGACATGTACGTTTTTATTAATTTCTTTTTTAACAATATTGTTTTATAGTGTGGCTACTTTTAGCTTATAATTTTTATTTTATATTGAATATGTTGACGTGTAAAAGCAATTTATATTGTATATATTACCAATAAATACTTACTTACTTACTTACTTACTTACTTACTTAATCTACATACAAAAATGAGTAACTTTCATATAAAACGTTTTTAAATCTCGATTTCAATTTTAAAAGATATGTAACAAAATAAATTTTAAGAACCCATCTTAATAGTGAATAATTACTTTCCGATTTTCTGTTAATTGTGGTTTAGAAAAGCCTTTTTCGGTTTTGAGAACCGTTTTCGGTTTTAAAGACCGTTTTCGGTTTTGAAAACCGTTTTCGGTGTATCGGTTTTAAAACCGTTTTTTGGTGTATCGGTTTTGAAAACCGTTTTCGGTTTTAAAACCGGTTTTTAAAACCGATTTCTAATACCGGTTTTTAAATATTCGGTTAACCGGTTTTAACTGAAACCGGTTTTGTTTTTTTCCAGCCCTACATCAGACTATGGGCCCCCACAAAGTGTTTGTCTGCCAAAGAGTTGGAACTGTCAAAACTGTCTGCCGACTAGGGAAATATCTTCTAATAGGTATCCAAGTAATATATAAAATTCAGCTTTTACAAAATAATGAAAGCTAAGTTTCAATTAATTAACCTTTGGTACCTGGTACCTGCCAAAGCCACAATGAGTCAAACTTCATGGTCACCTATCACTTCTACCTATGTTTGGAGCATGTGCTAACAAACTTTTAGCTTTTACAAAATGACGAAGGTCTGCCGCTCACGGGCTCTTACTCCATTGCGTTACTAAATAAATGTTGAGGACAAATAATGAGCAATAATAAAAAATAAAGAAGTAAACATTTTCTTGCTTTAGAAATAATAGAGAATTATTGCAAGTTGCCTTATTAAGCTCGGGGATTATTAATACCGGCCTTATTTAAATAGTGCTTGTGCCCATAATTTAGCACACAGTTACTGCAAATCATGTTGACAGTACCATTAACCTAAGAAAAAGAGAAACATTTTTAGTAGTTTTTCTTTATTGTTTTGTGTTGTAGGCTTTTTATAACACAATTACAGAAATTTATTTCAAAAAGCAAGGTTTTAAGTATTTTTACTTTAAAAAATTTTCGATTTAATGATCGGCAGCCGTTCGGTTAGACGAACAGTTCCGAAGTTAAAATAAGGCACGACCTAAAACCGACATAAATAAAGCCGGGCACTATACTTATTAAGGGAGTCCTTATCCTACCATGCATCTGCGCAAGCTCAGATGTCAAAATAAGGCCGGTATTATTAGTGCCCGACCTTATTTTACTGTGCAGTAATTCTCTATTATACATTGTTTTGCTAGCCCTTTTATAAACATATTGTGAAATGTCACATGAATGTGGCAGTAGCTTAGGTCGACGCCAAAAAGATATTTTATGCCACATTTTCGGAAATTAAAGTGACCTTGGGCACCCTAAGCAAAAAAAAGTAATAAAAAGTAACTCATGTGTTCAACGCAATGTTTGGAGCCGTTTTCAGTTTTCCAAAGATGGTTCGCCGTTAAATTTTAGGTGCTAAATCAACTTCAATATTCACTTTATTCCGTCATACTAACCCGGGGCCGTCGGATGCCATTTCTGGAGCTAATTCACACTGTTCGGGGTAAACGAGGGGCGCAAGAACGACCGGCACTAATTCCTTAGGAAAGTCTTTTGTAATGTATTGAGAAAAGTCGTGTGCACTCCGTTTGTCAGTCCGACCTCCTTGGGCGTTTCCAAGATGGCCGATAGGATCAGGTGTAGAACTTCGGGGCTGGTTTCGTGAAGTCCGCCTTCGTGTTGTCTACTACTGCCCTCAGTATCTAAAATTAAAATCATTTTAATAATCTCATGGACAATTTTCAATAACTTTGTATATTTTTAAATGCAAACTAAATATGTGTGTACTTTGTTCTTGGGCTATATACAGGGTGATTTATAACCTATATGCATTAGGGTGGTCCTTAATTGGGGAATGTTTGAATTTCTTTTCAAGATAATTCTAACTTTGTTAAAAATATATCAAAAAAATTATGCCAAAACGCAGCTTTCTTAATTTTAAAATTAACCCAGCCCAAGTGTGAAGTTAACAGGTAGATTCAATCTACACTGACTTCTCCAAAGCATTTAACAGGGTGAATCATAGGTTGCTTATAGCTAAGTTGCGGGCGCTGGGTTTTAGTGATCGATCTGTACGCTGGTTCCAAAGTATGCTTGTAGGTAGAAGACAAAAAGTAAAGATTGGTAATTTTGAATCGGGGGTGAATTGAGGTAAAATTTAACATCCTTTTATAACTGGTCAGTAACAAATTACTTATCACTTAATGTAGCAAAATGTTGCTGTATAAGTTTTTATAAAAAAATACAAGAAAGTCGATCAGAGATATATAGTGGGAAATAACCTATTAGAAGAGGTAGAAAACATTAAGGACTTGGGAATATTTTTTGACTCACATATTACATTTAGAGAGCACTACAAGCATATTACGGGGAAAGCTGTACAAATGTTGGGTTTTATCTTGAGGGTGGGTGTGGATTTGTCAGTGAATTCACTGCGATTACTGTACTGTTCTCTTGTGAGATCTCACATTGATACACATCTATAAAACCCAGTTAGAGAATGTTCAAAAAAATTGTGAAGTATTGTGCATTTAAACTGAACATGCTGGATGGGGTCGAGGAAGTCTCCTCTCATCTTAACCTGCCACCTTTGGAGGTTAGAAGGGCGGTTAGTGATTTGTGTTTTATTCACAAATTAATCAATGGAAACATTGATTGTCTGGTTCTTCTTGGGCAAAATTGTTTAAAAATCCCTACTCGATCGCTTAGAAGTAATCAGCTATTCAGTTCAATTTCATCAGACTAACTATGGTTTTAATGCTCCAATCTCACGCTCCCTAGCTTATTTGAATGCTCATCCTAGTATAGATCCTTTTGGAAGCTGACTTACTCCGAAAGCAATGCTTCAGATCACTATTAAGTGGTTAATGTAAGTGTTAATTTGTAGATTCTATAACTATGATTTTCTGATATATGTATAAAGTAATTTTATTTTATGTTTTATTCTTATCTTTTAATATTTTATGTATCTGTAAGAAATTTTATAATGGGGTATCCCTATATTGCTTAAATAAATAAATAAACATAATAAGGAAAAAGTTTTTTATGACTTTGGAATTTTTTAAATTATCTACTAAGGAACGGATCATATTGACAAATGATTATTTGAAAAAACCGTCTTTTACATTTATTCTCCTTCTCCCCGACCTCAGTTCGACCGTAATTAATTTTTTTCTTTAATTTTCGTCATATTTTCTACTTTTAACATTGGGTTTTATTCAACTATAATTTTTTTCGTTTCAAAAATTATCTACCCAGGTCTATATTCCCAAGTTTATGCGTATATGTTCAGAATCACCCTGCATTTAGCCATTAACAAAGAAGTCTGTGCAAAGGTGGTTATTACTGTTCTATGGAATAAAATAAAACAGTCTTTTACCACATAAGTTTTATTTAATGTGTCTCTGATCCCTAGGAATGAAGGGACATGTTTTTGCCATCCCTATGGTTATGGCAACATAAACTTACCAATATAGGTCTGCACTAACTGAGGGACAGTAGTACGTAGATGGGTCTGGGCAAGATTGGCGACCTCGGGAATGGACGAGTGGCGAAGGGCGAGAGCAAACAGCACCTCCTGTACAGCTGTCAGCCGAAGGCACTTGCTCAGGTGTTGAAAAAACTGGGGTCCAAGTTTGAGATTCTGAAATAACACCATAAAAAATGTTCTTAAAAGTTTTACAAACAGTATGACAAGTGTTAACTAAAAAAACGCTTTCTACAATAGAGAGCAATACTTTAAATATTATAGTTAGAGATTCTTTTGACAAGACGACCAATTTTTTTTCCTTACAACAATTTTCGTTGGTGGTAGCATACAGGGGTAGCAGAGATTAGCATGTTAATTTGATGAATATCAAAAACCAGAGCTATATTTCTTTTATGATATGCCGGTTGATGCAGCTGGTCATCGCACTATGGGATAGAAATTAATTTTTTGGTCAAAATTCTGAAACTTACCAATCTAACTTAAAATGAGGTGCTTTTTACTGGAAAAAATATTATAAATTATTACAAATGCTTTTTGGAAACCTAAAACTTATTATATGTTATTATAAATTTACACCCCCTTAACATTATTATTTTTATTGTACAAAATAAACTAAAATGTCAGCTTGTTTGGTTAATTCGGTAGTATTCTAATCAGTAATCCGATGATTATTATCTCATATGATATACAGGGTACGACAATAGGTATGATTTTTTAAATGGAATACCCTGAATATTATATCACCACCAAAAATCTTTTAAAATGCTTTAAAAAATACTACATTTGATGTGTCTATCTCAATTAGTTTCGGAAATATGACCATCAAATCTGAAAAATAATTTTAAATTATTCTTAGAAGCGTAATAGAGATACATCTTCCCAACTTTTTTATTTTTTTAACGTATAAAATAAATAAAAAACACTGTTTTGTTGGGTAGATTCTGTAGAATCCATATCTTTCATCAGAATGCTTTTATCTTTTAGGATATACAGTGTAGGACAAAACATATTAAATTTTAAAATGGAAAACCTTGTAAATTATAAAAAAAATCTTGTATCTGTCCTTACACTCAGAAGTAACAAAAAGTAGGAAGGCAATTGTAAGTACAAAAACTGATAAAGAAAAAGGTAAAAAATCTTTGACAAAAGTAGCGAGACTTCACGAGACTGCATCGGAAACACAACAATAGCTCTTATTATTTAAACTCTTTTACTTTTTTTAGTAAACAAGGCTAATAATAAACTAAGTAGATTAAATGTTGTATATTTATGTTTACTTAAAATACATTTTCAAGTTTCTTATTACCCCAATAGAAGTCGTCATATCCTTTTATAATTTTGCTGTACATGTAGTTTGGAGTATCTACTTTGAAATACACAGCATAGCATTAAAATTTCAAAGTTGCTTTTGGCCAAAATAATGGATTTCTATCCCATATGTATCAGCGCGTCGCTGTAAAGGATAGCGGCGCCTTTGTATAAAATAGTCCGATTGCCAGGCGGCCTTTTTATGTTTTTGTATTATTTTCAAAGGGTACCGAATTTGCGCTTTTAAAAATGTTCTTACTATAAGTATTAAATTTTATAAATATTGTTTTAATCAACAGAAAAAAATCAGCTGGTTAGTAGTTATTTTTCACGACATGGCTAACCATACATGTTGGTGGTAAAGGACTCTGATGAAACTTTACATTTTGTAGGACAAATATTTTTTGGTTTATTTAGACAATTATCTTAAATATTAAGAGTCATCCCTGTTAGTAAAAATTTTTGATATTCGTCAAATCAACACACTTAATTCCTGCTACCCCTGCACGCTACCACCAACGAAAATTGTTGTAAGGAAAAAAGTTGGGCGTCTCGCCAACATGAAGCTACTCACAAAAAAATTAGGTCATTAGTGATGAATGGTAACAATTATCCAGGGATCCCTAACTATTACTCTTAGTAAAATGCCTTTTTATTATCACAATAGTCAAAATTGGTAAATAGACAATTCCTTTAAATTTAATTTAATGAGGGTTTACTTTTTACCTGAAACATAATAAGAATTGCACATTGGATAAATTTTCAGAACTCCAATTATAGAATTTAAATATTTAGGCTGGCTTTACCTGTTCTGCAACACCCAAACCATATCAATGGTATTATTTTATGGTACTCAGGTAGATTTGTTATGATGGGGAAAATATTCTTTTAACTGATCAGAAAAACAAATGTAAATGTTTTAAATGAAATTTCTACTAAATCAAATATGAAAACGATTTTTACAATGGGTCATTTTTAGTATAGGAACCTTTTAGTGTACTATTTATTTTCTGTGGATTGGGGTGGTTTTGGGTGTGTTTAACTCGGTTAAAAGGTTACAAAAGAGGTATATCCGCTAATTAATGGATTATAATAATAATAATATCCTTTATTTCCACAAATCATTGTTACAACGACAAAGAAACGTCACTACAGAATAAATAAAAAAATAGTTTAAATTTACATTCATTTAAAATCATTTCATTTGTTAAAAACAATTAAAATAAAACAAAAATACAGGTGGTGATAAAATCATTAACAGACATCAGAATTAAAATATCTAGTAATAGTTGAACAGATTATGATCAATAATTAAGAAATTTAGTTAAATAGTTAAAAACAGTTAAAATGATACAAAAATACAGGTGGTGATAAAATCATTAACAGACATCACAATTAAAATATGTAGTAACAGTTTAACAGTCTATGATCAATAATCAAAATTAAAAGAGTAAAAACACTTATCCTGCAAGAACTCATCACAGCCCTTCGAAATTTATCCTTGTTTTCTATTTCACACAAGGTAGGTGGCAAGGATTTATAAGCCTTGACAGCACGGTAATAAGGTCCTCTCTCAAAGAACGTTGAATTATGAGAAGGAATACTAAGATCACTCCTGCCTCTGGTGACAATTGTCATTGAGTTGGAATAAAAATCGGAGTTTACAGTGAATAAATGGGGATTTTTCTTCACAAACATTACTAAGGCCAAGAAATATAGACTAGGGACAGTTAAAAAGCCTAGGCTATTAAAATAGGGTTTACAAGAAGCTCGAGGATGCACTTTAAGTATGCATCTGATAATACGCTTTTGGGTTCTAAAGATATTAATTGCCTGAGTAGAAGATCCCCAAAACAGAATCCCATAACTTATAAGAGATTGAACACAAGCAATTAATGGTACACAGAAAAACCACAGATTCCTTATGCCAAAATATGAAGATTAAACCACGCATACCTATATCAAAAAGTTGATAATGAGGATGATACAGGGTATCAAATATTTTAAATTTATTTTGATAACTTTTGATACGTTTAAAATATTTTAATAAAACTCGGTATCTAGAGGTTTTCTGAGATGAGCTATTCACATCTGATATTTATTTTTATGTGCAAACCAGAGGGGCTGTCTACACTATAATATATTTTTTAAATGTCCCAACTTTTTTGTGCTACACTGTATGTACCATCTAAGTAAACCACTAAACTCCCCAATGGTTTTTACACAAAAAAGGTATACTTTGTAAAAATGACTCTGAGCAACCGTTTTCAAGATATTTGAATTTTGGTGGTTTAGTGCAACCATTTAAAAACAGTGTATTAGTCATAAGTACAACTGCCTCATGATAAACGAATGTAGAGCAACAAAGTGTTTTTTTGTTTCAACAAAAAAAGTTCTCAGAAGTGATTTCTGGATGCACGCACGAATAAGAATTATCTCTAAGATTAAGGAATACTTCAATAACATTATGATAGCATTCTAGATAAAATTTGAGATCAAAAATATTTATAATTATAAATACGACGAAAATCAGTGCGACATAGTAAGCAACAAATTGTATTCAACAATTTTTTATTTTAGATATTACAACAAGAACCTTAACACATTTAATTATAATAATTACTAGAAGTATTATGTTAATAGTTAATAGAATATCCATTAATATTTATTACTTGCTGGCAACGTCGCGGCATTGAGGCAATCAAATTTTAAATAATGTTTTCGGGAAGATTGTCCAAATTCCGGCGGATTTTATCTATCAACGATTGTTTATTCGGAAACATTTGTGTTCGAATACGACGTTCTTCTTCTTCCCACACAAGTTCTGTGTTTTGGATCGTTATCCTGCTGAAACGTAAAACGCGGTGGGTTTCCACGCCTCTCGCGAGGGAGCGTATGACATTTTCCGATATGCCATCCATTGATAATATCGATCCGCTGTTTCGTTGATCAAGTGTACGCTAGGGCCTGCCTCTTTCCACGAGTACAACCACATGAAAACACTGCCTTTACCATGTTTAACTGTGGTGTTATGCAACATAGGATTAAACCTGCCTGTTATTGGTCCTGCACACGTTTCATTCCATCGGAATTAAAATTTTATATCGCGTTTCGTCACTGCAAGAACTTTTTTCCAATCGTCTACTGTCTCCCAGTTTAAATGCCGATGTGCAAATGCAAGTCTTGCCTGCTCTGTTTCTTCCCGAGAACTAGCGGGCTTTAGCGGAGGGCGTCTGCCCGACAACTCACTACCTGCGCTGAACAGTCCGTGAAAGGATATCACCAATTCCTGGAGACTTCCGACTGCAATAATTCTGGGTGCGAGACTTCCCAGGATCATTTTGGTTCTTTTAATACGGGTATCTTCCTTATTATTAACTTTTGGATATAGGTATGTTTAGTTAAATCTTAATATGTTGACATAAGAAATATGTAATTTTTGGGTACTATTAATTAGCGGACGACCTTTTTAGAGCCCAATTTATCACAAAACTTAAATGGTTGCACCAAATTTAAATAACAAAACCCTGAGAATAGTCTTTCTTCTACAAAACCCAGGAATAAACTTTTTTCCTATACATTATATATAATGGGCATACACACAGTCAGACCTTCGAGTCTAGCAAAATGAGGCTCGCGAGTAAGTGCGAACGGGGTGTTTCAATGCAAGTTTATGGCATCCGTCATGCCTTCCTTCAGGTAGGTAGGAAAAATGCCTGCACCATGTGTATGAATGTTAAGATTTATTTATAAACATGTTATCTATTTCTAAAATATAGTCTTTCCTTTGTTAACATTTGTTTACAATTTGTAATCAAACATTTTTTTCATAATAACAGTGTCAATAACACAGGCTGCTGCCCGGATGCCCGGATCAAATATCTTCTGGGACATATCAAATAACTATTATAAATAAATATTATTGATTTTGAATGATATTTTAATTATTTAGAAAAGTTTTGTGTCAATTTTAAAGAAATTATCATTTACTAATATAGTTTTAATTATTTTGTAATGTGGTTGGCCTACTATATAAAAATATGTGTATTCAATACCAAAAATAAATATTTTGCTGGAAATTTTATTTGTTTCTATTTAAACATATAAAATAAAAGAATTAACCAACAACAGAATATTAAATAAGGGTCTTAAAGATATGACTTTTTGTCAATAATTTTTTTTATAGACTTACTAACTTCACAGTACAATTCAGAGTGTTTTTGTGATTTTAAGAGCTTATGGAACTGTTGGAAAACATAAATAAATCCAAAAGTTATAAAGATGGATATATTAAATGATTAAACGTGGTACTCAGAGTTTCTTTATGAGAAGGGGTTTAGACATAAGCAAGAGCGGTGATAGCTTTTGTCAGGGACGTGAGGGTGTGAGAATTACGATTTCGGTTGGCAGTTCTGTTCAAAGTTGGTAGCATTATCAGCTGATGACAGAGTCGTGCCTTGTTGAAGCTTTGTTTGGTAAAAACTATGAAAATTTGGCATTTTCATTTTGGTTAGTTTTAGAGACTTCACATTATTGGTTCGGACTCGTTTTATTTTAGAGATTTTGATAGTGTTTAGTCGAATAGTTTTCAGTCATTTGTGTTTTTATATACATATGATACTGATGAGTGTCCGTTAATTAATGGTACACAGAAAAACTACAGATTTCTTATGCAAATATACCCATTTAGGATTTAAACAAACATACCTATATCCAAAAGTTAATGATAAGGAAGATACGGGGTGTTAAAGGGATATAAATATTTTTTATTCATGCATTTCGATAATTTCTGATATGTTTTAAACATTTTAATAAAACTCGGTATCCAGGAGTTTTTAGCTATCAGCTATTTATATCTGAGCAGTTGTAATTATTGCTAATACGATGTTATTGAAGGTAAATACTTTCGGGTGCACTGAACAACTAAAACGTGAATACCTTAAAAACGGTTGTCAAGACCGATTCTTACTAAGTATACCTTTTTGTGCAGAAAGTATAGAGAAGCTTACTAGTTTACATACATACAAAGTAGTAACAAAAAATTGGGTAGTTTTAGAGAATTTTAAATAGTGTACCCATCGCCCTCTAATCTACACGTAAAAATTAATATTCGATCTGAAAAGCTAATGTTTAAAAACCCCTAGATACCGTTTTATTAAGATATTTAAAAAGGGGGAACAATTATCGAAATCAATTTACTTTTTCTTTTTACTATGACAC
This sequence comes from Listronotus bonariensis, assembly GCA_014170235.1. Classification (NCBI taxonomy): domain Eukaryota; kingdom Metazoa; phylum Arthropoda; class Insecta; order Coleoptera; family Curculionidae; genus Listronotus; species Listronotus bonariensis. The sequence goes on from JACEGR010001044.1 coordinate 54,358, forward strand.
CCCCGTATCTTCCTTATTATAAACTTTTGGATATTAGGTATGTTTGGTTAAATCTTAATATATTGGCATAAGGAATCTGTGGTTTTTCTGTGTACCATTCATTAGCGGACACCTTGTATACAAAGTTTTTAAAATGGTTTTTGACTTACGGAACCATGGAAAATGTTTTGCTCTGCCAGGTACCTCATCGTCCTGTCGTCGCTTTGATAATTTTTAATTTTCAATATTTAAACCACATTTGTGTTTTTGTTTTAGGTTATGTCTATTAAAATAATCCAATAAATTTTGTTTACAACATACAGTTCTTTTTTGTTTTCTCCTTAATTCTACGCCACTGATCTGCCTAAAATAAAACATGGCCGAAAATAGCCCGACTTGACGTCGTCACAGCCGCGCTAGCCAATATGGCGAATGTCGTGACCTTATCTCATCAATCGACTTTGGTGGTACTTTTGTGAAGCTTCTTGGACGATGTTTATAATGGTGATATATTATACAGGGTGTTTCATTAAAAAAAATCATACTTTTTGTTCTTACCCTGTATATCTTAAGGTTAAATAAAAATTGAATAATTGATTAAAAAACTATAGAATTAACTCAATAAACATATATTTTTGTTAATTGTATAGGATAAAAAAGAAAAAAGTTAAGGGGTATAAAATTAAAACTGGACTTCCGGAAATATTTACACTAAATACACAAACTGTACATAATTTTTATAATTAACGAGTTGTACTAATTACTTTTGGATCATCAGGATCTTGGATATTAAAACCATTTCTAATTGCTTTATTACAACTGTATTTTCTTGCCCTATTGCCGAAACCAAAGGATTTTCTGATTTTTTTGTTATCGCCTAAACCGGTCTGCGGTTGGTAATCGCAATTATCTCTGAAGGAAAAACCTTTGGCTAGTGTAAAAATCTGCATCTCCAGATCGGACAGTGTTTCACAGATGCAACCTTGCAGTGCAAGAATATTACAAGCAGTAAGAAGTATTTCCCTTTTATTTTTGAAGATAAAGAAGTTGTTTTAATCACAAATTTAATTATTTAAAGTAAAAATTGCTTTTTATTAAATTAACTAATTGTATTGTTTACTCTAACAAACCTAAGTTGTTGTTTTAAAGATCTGTAATAGTTAAAATAGAGCCATATTTTCGCGTCGAAATTTTTCGTGTAATGACGTCACAAATGCCACTTGTATTTCAAAACCATCACAGGGTAAAGTTTCGAAAAGGATTGACAAATTATATGTCAAATGTATTCTTATGGTGGTTTTTGTTATAACAATAAAATGGAAATATGGAAAAAGCTGATGTAACAGTAGAGCATCCATAAAATTACAAAATTTTTAAAATAAAATAGATTAACTTCTGTTGTAAGAGTTTAAATTGTAAGTGATGACATGAAATAAAATAATTTTGAAAGCATTCATTTTCGCGACTCTATAAACAGTGACGTAAATGGCCAAATTGTGGTTTAAAATTATTTTGAAATCTTTTACAGCAAAAATATGGTTCAAATTTGACACTTTTGGACGATTATTTTAATACTTAAAAGTTATTGCTTGTGTTTAAACGCAATAAATAATAGTTTAAAAAACTAAAAAACACGCTTTTATTGCAACCAAACTAAAAATTAGAAAATAATTTTTCATTACAAAGAGTTTGTATTACAGTAATAAAAGGTCAAACAATGAATCATAATTATATACAAAATAGAATTATAATAAAATTTAAGATAATAACAGAATAATTCACTTCAGAGTAAAAAGCGTGGGGTGCATTTTACAATTTTTTTCATAACTTTTCCCTCATAGATATTTACAAATCAAATAATTATACCATTTAATATATTAAGCACCCCACGCTTTTATTCTGAAGTGAATTATTCTGTTATTATCTTAAATTTTATTATAATTCTATTTTGAGGTATACAACTATGATTCATTGTTTGACCTTTATTACTGTAATACAAACTCTTTCTAATGAAAAATTATTTTCTAATTTTTAGTTCGGTTGCATATAAAAGAGAGTTTTTTAGTTTTTAAACTATTATTTATTTTAACTTTCTAGTTCGACATATCAATTAGTTTTCTGCGGACATGTGATATTGAAATGTTTCACGAACTATTTCGTAATCTAATCATTTCATTTAAAGCTTCACTGTTGCATGGGGTTTCAGAACGCAACTACTCCGAACAAGTTTCTGTCAGCCTTATGCTGAGAGTACGTCCGAAACTGCACGCATGCGCATGTCGCGCACTAGCCCTTTCTCTGTTACTCTCCTACAGAAAATCTATAAAGGAATTTATTTATCCTGGCGATCCTAATCAGGATAACGGGATACTGTTTGCAGATTATTGCATTGTCATGGGTCCTTGATACGTGTGCAAAGTTTCAAAGAAATCGAATCGCTGGAAGTTGGTGAAAATTAAGCTTAAAGATTCCGTTACATACATACATACATACAACAACACAAGCTAATAAAAGCATGTTAAAAAATGATTAAATCAAAAATTAAATGGCTGATTCAATCATTTTTTTCTCAGTGTGTAAAAACTCCATATGCTAAATATGTTAGTCGGTGTCTATGGATGTGAACTAAACTTACTTTTTCGTTGACTAGCGGATGGTCTGTGATATAACAAACGGCCGTCAATAACGATGGTGTGTTCAACAGCCGGGAACACTCGTCGAAAAGCACCTGGACTTGCGGCGAGGGATGCGCGACTTTTGCGCTCAGTTCAGCAGAGAAGTCCACTGACGAAAATAGACATTGGACCAAGTGACGGTCCGCCTCCAGACCATGCAAACTGACGACCTGTCAATAAAATTTAAATTATAATTATATAATAACAACTGAACAGTGCAAAACTTGGGGATCTCCTTGTAATAAAAAAGAATATACAGGGTGTTCCTTAAACACATGCTAATATTTAAGGGGTGATTCTTGGACTCATTTGAAAAAAACTTCTTATGAACATATGTCCTAAACGTCTTAACAGAGATACAGAATGTTAAAATAATAATAAAAAATATAAATATATATATATATATATATATTTTTAAATATCCTAACCACATTTTACCCAATTTTGTTTTAATTTGACAATATTATTAATGGCATTAAGGGGGTAATTTATCACTAACTTAATTACATTTAATAAGTCCAGTGGCGTCTTGAGAGGCAACTGAAGGAATATTTTTAATAAAAATTCGGTACGCCACTGACTGTGTAAAAATTTTGTGCTTTCTTTAGATTAAGCAAATAAAAATACTGCTTTTATGTCTCCTAATTTTTTTCTGTATCTTGTTTAGTTTAGGAGAAAAAAATCACTTAATTGCATATTTTGAAACCACAAAAGAAGCATTTCTTTTAAACATTAGGTTTTATGATTTCTTATTAGAAATTATTTTACAAAAATAATAATACTTATTTAAATAAGGTTTATATCCAGTATAACAATTTTTAAAAAATAAGTGTTTTTGAATTTTTTTTTTTAATTTTAACACCCTGTAAGTATCTGAAAAGTTAAGACGTTTAGGGCATATGAAGTTTTTTTCTTAAAATTAGTTTAAGAATCACCCCTTAAATATTAGCATGTATTTAAGTAACACCCTTTATAATAGTCATGTTGTGATTTTTTTTCTGCAGATCTTTAAAAAAATAGTGTATTTAATAAACTTATCTTTATTAGTTCTGGAAATATGAAGAACAGGTATAAATTTCAAAAATTTAGGTCACAGCATTTATTGCAAGTATGTAGTAAGCTTAATTTGTATGGCCATATTTCCAAAACTATTAAAGATATACATATCAAATCTGGTATCTTTGTAGTGCTCTTAAAAAACATATTCTTTGCCATACCCTGTATATCTTAAGATATAATAGTGTTCTGATGTTAATTCCAATTATTGTTTAAATGAAGCTGAATTTATAGATTGACGTTTTTGATACCGATCGCCGTTTGACGTTTCGGTTTCTGATATGGTATATTAAAATGGTAAACAGAAACTTTAAATATGACAAATGCAAAGTTGTTGTTTCATCAACTGAAAACGTCAAATGGCAAACGGAAACAGAAACGTCAATCTATTAATCCAGCTTTAAATTTCATGGAAAAATAATAAAAAACGTTATTTAACATTTCTTACAAAAGTAAAGCCGCAAGTATGGGCCTGCTAAGTCCTCACTAAGTAAATCTATATTCTATTGTATAAAACACCAAAAACCTTGAAAGCCTAGCAATCTAAAATCAAAGATTATAACCAGAAAAATGTGCAGAATAGAGAAATATTTAAGTAAATATCAGCAAAACCATATGTGTACATGATCACATATTCTTTTAGGTTTCTAAATTTTTACTTTCCAATAAAAAACCTAAGCCACCAATTTAAGCGCTTATTGTTTAAAATAAATCAATAAAATTCAAATAGTTTCTTGAGTAAAACAAGCTCTTTTAACAGAAAGTATGTATTTTATAAATTAAATCCACAATAACTTATAATAATTGTAAACTGTTAGAATCTACCGATATAACAGCTGTAAATTTAACAGACAAATCATATTTTTCTAGAATTTAAGACTTAAAATTCAAAATGCATTATGATGATATCAATGAAGAGACCCAAAACTATTTTTTTTTAGTTTATTTTAATCAATAGCAGCCAAAAATTAAATGTGTAAAAAATGTGTGTGTGATATAACAGCTATAAATTTAACAGACAAATGATATATTTCTACAGTTTAAGACTTAAAATTCAAAATGCATTAGAATGATATCAGCTAAGAAACCCAAAACTATTTTTCTTTATTTTTTATTTTTTTTTATAATTTACTGTGTGTCTACAAGTTGGCGGCATAAGGGAAACTTTTTTATTAATAATTTTAGGAAAAAAGTTATTCTTTGTATAAAGTTCTGCATGGTCCAAAACCTAAAATGCAATCACTAGATATCAAATTATGTCAGTCATGGAGTCATGTATGAGGTTTGGCCAAAAATGTAATTTTTGATCAAGAGGAAAGTACCTGTATTTTTGCTAATATCGCAAATTGGTAAAAAGAAAAGATGTTTATAATTAAAAATTACTTCCAAATATGCAATTTTGTTCATTTTCAAAAAAATTCATTTTTGGCCAAAACTCGTACATGACGGACACAGTTTGATATCTGATGGTTGCATTTTAGGTTTTAGACCATGCAGAACTTTTTATAAAGAATAACTTTTTTCGTAAAATTAATAATAAAAAAGATTCCCATATACCGCCAAGTTATGTAGACACACTGTATAGCGGCCAAAAGTTAAATGTGTAAAAATGTGTATACACAGAAAAATACCTTAAAAGTTAACTTATACAACTCCTTAAAAATAATCTTTGCTCCTGTGTTAGTAGCTTGTGGTTGATGAGAACATCAGGGTGCTTCACATATGTGGCAAGAAAAATAATAGTTGTTATAAATTATTGTTACTCTATGTATACCAAGTAATAGACGGAGTTGGATTATTTATTATAAAGTTGAAAGAAAATACAGAAAAATGATTACAAATGCAATCGGTTATTTAATTTATGTTATTATCATCCAAAAATAATAATATACCAAAGGGTACTAAGAGTCGTTGAAAATTATCATAATTTAGGAATATGAAATATTACAGTTCAACTTTTAAAAAAGAACACGGAATACAAAAAATGGGAGTGCAAATGCATTAACTCAGATAAAATTTAATGTGTTTACAAAGTAAAATACCTTGAACCACGATTTAGAACCATTTAAATTAATTTTGGTTTCCTATAACCAGATGGTTTATTGAGGTATCTTAACTACAAAGGTACGGGAATATACAATTTTTATGTTTCAAAGCAGGAATTTCTACAGCGTTTTGGGTTGCAAACGCTTGAAAAGAGGCGCATGATTACTAGTATAGTGTATTTATATAAAATTTTGCATAACTTAATAGATGATACTGATTTTTTGGCTTTAATAAAAATTAATGTACCCTCGCATAACACTAGGAATACATTGACCTTTTATGTAAGTGCGTCTAACACAAATAGTTTTTAACTCTTCAATGCAAAATATGTGCAGAACTTACAATAAATTACAAGAAAACTGTGATATATTTTCTGTTAGTCTTAGTGAATTATTAATTTTTTAGGTCAACAAATGACAATTTTTTTAATATATAGTTTATGGGTGTTTTGCATTGTATGCCACTGTCGTCGATGCTCTGCTCTAATTATGTAAATACTGATACTGTTATAAATGAATGTTAATAACCTACTTTGTAATAGGGTTCTATCAAAAACCTGTTAAGTTTGTACAAAATAAATAAATAAATAAATAAATAAAAAAGTAAAAAACCATGTTAAGTAATTTATTTTTATCAATTTAAAATTGAATTTTACAGACATTTGCAGCTACCAGAGTGGCTTTCCAGTGACGCAAATAGAGCGCTCCTGAGTAACTCAGGAGCATTTCGTTCTACTTTATGGCGTTCCAGTGACGGAAAGTGTTATGCACCTGAACTACTCCGTTTTTCTTTTCCCTGGCCCCTCATGCCCCAACCCCTCTTTTGGTTTTTGTGCTTCAAACGTGTTTTTTTATGGTTAAGGATGCATTTTTTGAAATTATTTGGTTAAAATGGAATTAGATATTAAAAGAGATTATTATTATACAGCCAAGAAAGGTTAAAAACAACTAAATTTTAAAATTTCTTAAAGTTATCTCTGTTTCCTTGTCTAAGGATGCATTCCAGTGACTAACTTTTTATAGCAGATCAAGAGCTTCAAACCCTGGAGCGTAACGCACAAAAATTTTTCGTCACTGGAAAGCTACCCAGATCAAACACTTTGCCTGTTATTTACTCTGAAAACAAATGTTTTAGTATCCACATTATTTACCTACAAAGAAAACACACATGTTGGGTAAATTTTGAAACATGCTCCACTTTCGCTCTTTCAGTAATCATATAAGAGCTCTAGGAACATGAAGTAGTGCTCTTAAAAAAACTTAGTAAAAATATTATTTTTTCGTGTCCAAATATTCTCATACTTATAGCTTTAGCTTGGGAAATATTCCTTTAATGAAAATATACAGCATGAGCTAAGTCAAAAAGTTCACTGGCAATGCGTGGAAAAGAGACAATCTAGCGCATGTGAAGTTTAAATAAACAATTCCGCCATGTAAACAATCTGAAACATCACATGGTGCCTTGATATTTGGATCCAAATGCCAAAATTATTATTTTCATATTATCTTAAATGTATAATATGTGTAATAATGTGTTAAATGTATTATAATATTACGGTATTGCTTTCTGTATTAGCAGAGCAGTGTTCCCCTTCTTAATTAACTGATACAATTTTTGTCCTGAAATTCCTATCCCTTAATGCACTGGTCTCGCTTTGTTGTTGCTTTACTGGCTAATATACCTTTTCACTTAGCTCAACGTGTGTACCTATAGATTAAATCTAAATGGAAACTTTAGCAACATGTTTATTTGTTAATGCCTGTTCAAGTGAGTACTACTAACAAGTTGACTACTGTATAACACTTGAATAAAACCAAACATTACTGGCTGGAAAAAGCTATAATAGACTTTTTATATGCTTTAAAGTTTCGACAGACTTTTAAGCACTTTCACAACAAGTAGTAAAAAGAAATACCTACTTATATTTTTAGATTCCAATATAAAACATTCTTCCATTAGAAGTAGTATTCATGTTTATGATTGGGTATTTTTGCACAAAGTTTATATACATTCTTTAAATTTTACATTGGAAATCTAATTTTGGAATTTAAGTGAACAAAAAAGGAACATTTTTATCGTAAAGATAAATACCTTTGTCCATGAATTCTCGGTCAAACAACGAAAGATGTCCGAATATTATCAAAATGGCGGCTGTCACAACCTGTCAATATTGGTTTTCTGCCAGCCTATTTAGCAAAAATAAAGGGTTTACATACCTTTGTTAGTTCTCCTACTACTTGTCTGTAGTTCTTTTTGTTAACGTAGCAATTAAATAACTGATTTGTGACAAAGTAAAGGACAACGAATCAAGGTTCATAGTTCCATGAACACGGCCTCGAAAGCTTCAAAGGTGTTTGAAGCTTTCTTCGGTAAGCACTTGCACTTTACCCACAGAGTTTTATGAGTTTGTAAAAAATAACTAAATTTTAAATGGTCCAAGACCATCATCGAATCGTTAATTAACTTGCACTATCTCAATTTATAAAATCATTCTAAAAATGACCGTCAGAAACAATCACACCTTCAGCAACTTTTCCTTTTCTGTCGTGTGGCATCGGAATGATTCGTAGATCTGTCAACATTTCAGTGTTCTCAACAGTTAAAATTTTAATCGGCAGTTCATACTGATACGGCTAGTCTACACGTAACCTTTACAAGGGTGCGTTCCACTAAGCGCTCAAGACGCTCAAAATGCTCCTTTAACCGATGCTTGAAAGAGCATTTTAAGGGTTCTGAGCGTTAAGTGAAAACGCACCCAAAAGATCAATTTCCATTTAAAATTCTTGACATCATCAAATAAACAATAAAGGTTATACATTTTTAAAAATCACATGATATCACGAAGAAATGAAGTCCTTCTTATATCTTTAAATTTGGTTTAAAAAATATTGCATTTTAAAGTGTAAACCTGTAAATATACTGCATACTAAACTGTAAACCCAAGTGTAAACCCAGAGTATTTCTATATATATAGTGTCGCGATAGCATAAGGCCATATTGGTTTGTCGTGTGTTGACGTCACAGTGACCATTTTTCGGCTATGTTCATCAATTACCTAAAAAATTCCTTTAAAGTGAAATTAAAGTTGAAAAAATCGAGTTAATCTAAGCTATTAAAATCAAAATATACAGTTTGACCGGAAATACAAGAAGCAAATAAATAATTAACATGGTCCTCCGCAGCAGAAAAATCATCTGTAAGCAAAATAGTTCCTAAATCACATACCTATAACCAAAAGGGTTCGAAGCGGTCTCCCAGTCTGTCGAGCAAAAGTAAAAGCGTGAAAGCGGTAGCCTGAAGCTCATTTGGAGTAAAATGAATATATCAGTTGTCAAAATATAGATTGAAAAGAAAATTATGAAAATTACTTATTGCTTTGGGAAAAGTAACTATCCAACAAGTTATTGCATATAATTTTTATACCACCTTCCATTCATACTTTCTAAAAGAGCTTTTATTGAGTGTTTGAGTACTTGTACAGAATGTTAGATTAGGACAAAAGGTCATTGATAAGACAAAGACTGGAAATGGAGATTAGCAAACTACATTAAAATATCACTTAAGCTGTAAGTATTAAACTAAAGTAAAATCATATTTAGAAAACATTTATGGTCAATTTCTTTAGTTTAAAAAGGTAATATTTTAAAATATTTGTCTTATTTATGCAAATTGGGTAATTGTCTCGAAATGGGACCAACTCCGATTTTGACCAAATAATCTGATTTACAGAGGCTTTGGGGCGTTAATCACAAATCCGAAAGAAGTTTTAGTCGGAAACTTATTGTTTTTAAAATATCCCTCATTAAAATTGAAAATGAAGTATCCTCATTTTTCTGTATATTCCCGTCATTTTGCACAAAATTCTTAATATAACACTAAATGGGAATACAATATTTTATAAACAACTTTAAAAACATGTTTTTTATTTACTTTACACGTTTTTTGCCAAATTGCATTTTTTACCTCTAAATGCCGCAAACCATGCATTTTAAGCTGTCACAGATGTGGTCACAAGTGACTTAATTTAAAATAAATCTTTTAATTTACTATAAAAGACATAAACATAAACCTATTAAAAGAGGTTTTAAAAGATTTTTGCTGGTAAATAAAATATTATGTGTCAATTTAGTGTTATATCAAGAATTTTGTGCAAAGAAGGGGAATATAGTAAAATAGAGGATCGTAGTTGCTGCCACTTTGGAGACAATTACTGTAAATTGTTAGTACATACCAATTATTAGTTGATATAAATACCCAAAGATGGTAAAAACATTTGATACTTATATGATTTTAAAGAGTAAATTATCAAAACCTTTATTGCCAGTTGTCTTTTTTTAATTTTTTATTTAATAATAATTTTATTTGTAGGATTCTAGAAGACTACGAATATACATACCTTAGGACCGTGCCAGAAGACATCAACATTGCATAATAGTTCAAGAATAATATCAAATGATCAATAAATAAAATAATGAAGCCTAAGGTGACTAACATTATAAATTATAAAGCTTCTGTAATTTGTAAAAATAATAAAACAATCAATAATATTTTGTCGTGTTTAGTTTATTTTAATTATTAAGCTTACAATAAAAGGTATATTATAGTAAATAAACATTGTTTTTGTGCCAGAATATTTTTGCATTATAAACAAGTAGGTTAGCAAGGTGCATGGACTCCGAAAATATTCCAGTTTATATAGAATATATTCTTAATTCACTCTCCGCTTGAAAAGCAATTAAATCCAGACACTTCATAGTAAGTTCCATATAATACAAATGATTTTACATCTGGTCACCTAAAATAAAACATACAAATTTCAGGTTTAAATAAGCAAATGTAGGTTTTCTATAAAATAGAACAAAATATAAAAACAACATTTAACTTATTAGATTAACTTAGACATTGTAGAGTACCTATAAAATTATAATAGAAAGAGTAAAAGCCATTAGTAAAAGAAATATTGCTCCTGTGAAAGATCATTGGTTTCGGTTAGGTTACGTAGATTTTCGAACAATGAACCAGTAAAGCAAGAAAGACATGAATACATAAGTTAAGGTACTTGAGTACGTAAGAAACTTGACAGTATCATGTATAATTGTAATGATTTAAGGAAAATATTAGTATACTTTAATGCAAATTTTATCACAGTTGCTTATTCTCCCATTTTAAAAGTGCACTCATGTTAAAATTAACTTAAATAGCAAGTTATTATCAGTGTGCAACAAATTTATTGTTTAACCCAAATGTTATAAGTTATTTTTATAGGACTTACTTGTCTCGTTATCTGAACATGGTCTTAAGTTTGATCAATCATTTCATGCTTCTAGGTTACTGCCGTGTCATTTGTAGTTGTTAGTTGTAGTAACAAATTATGCTGTTTATATGACTGATCTTTCTACCAGTCTCTGATAAAGCAAAATAACAAAATTGGAACCAAAACAATATAAACATCTATAGGGTTATTTGAACATACCTTTTGTACCTACTTCGATAAAGAACACAGTTACTAGGTAATATTCCACATCATGTTCAACATGTTGTTTACAAAGCAAAATATTATTTTAATATTGATAATAAAATAGAAATAATATAATATACTTTTTAAACTGTAAAGTAAGGTTAAGTGGAATCACATGTTCACTATTTACTTTGGCAATTCTTGGTGTATTGTGGGTTGTCTCTTTTGCAAATTTCACCTAGTTTCTACCGTTAGATTTACACCATTAGTGGATCAGTTTATTTTAGTTTTAACTTTAGAGTTCAAATCTTAATTGTGTAGCAAGTTTTAATATTTATGTGTTTGAATGAGATAAAAGTATACTTGACTTTGACAAATGTGTCATATTTTAATGAGTGTTGTCCGCCAATTTGTGAAGTTGGCTATGCACGAACGAAGACTTTTGTTTTCATAAGAGCCTAGAGAAAATAAAGAAAAACTAATAAAACGACGCTCACGAGTGACCGGGCTCGTTGTGCATTCATCAGTGCCGAAGCAAAGCTGACAGTCTATAGTATTATTAAGTAACCCGTTTACAAAACACTTTTAAATTATTAGCATGTAACCTCTCTTTTGACTTTAAACAAAAAAATCTTTGGGATCGCATGCTTTCCACACAAATAACACTTTTGAAAAACAATGCAACGACAAAGCACAAACTCTTAGGGCGCCACTGAATTAATCATTAGCTGTCAAAATATAATTGACTTTCTCAGTCTTCCAACTTTTTCCGGGAGTGCTTTCCGTGCGTCCCCGGACCTCGAACCGCCTTAAAGACCAGAGAATGTGTCTCAACCTATTCCAAGTATATATAAATTAACCTTGATGTAAACCAAGGTTAGTTTATATTTATAAGGTTGCGACACAGCCTCAACTTTTAGGCGGTTCGAGGTCGGGGACGTAAGGAAGGGCACTCCACGGAGAAAAGTTGGCAAGATTGGGTAAAATCAAAGCTGATGATCAATCCAGTGGCGTCTAGAATTTGCGCATTTCATTTTGCATTGTTTTGGAAGTAATATTTGTTGAAAAATGTTATTCCAAATGTTTTTTATTTAAAGTAAAAGAATTTACAACTTAATAATAATTAAAAACTGTTGTGTAAACGGTTGTTCTACTAATACAATAAACTGTATATCTCCGGCACTAAACAACATGGCCGAAAAATGGAAGATGTGACGTCATAACACGTCAAAGCAATATGGCTGAATGTCGCGACCCTATATAGACCGACTCTGAGTGTAACCTCTGTAACTATCAGCGTCATCTTTACTTTTCTGTCAAAATTGTTTAATTATAATATTTTACAGGAATCTGTCAAGTAAAAACTTTATTACATCGGCAAAAGAGGTCGCACGTTATTTTACAGTTCCCTGACTGATTTTTTAGTACTAGACCATGACACCAAGAACTAAAAGCGCTAGTTGTTACACGTATTCAAGGTTAAGTATGCAAATTTTTTGAATGGTTGTCGTGGTGCGGTTTTTTAGCCCTATAGATTGATTTTGGTCATCGAAATCAGGTACATGCGGGGCTAAAAAGTAATCGTTAATCCATGGATATTTAAACGCGATAACTAGTTGAATAAATAATTTATTTTAAAATATTTTAATTTTGAACAATGTTTTGACAAATTTTAAAATACATTTAAGTATAACGCTCTAGATTTTAACAGTAGAAAACTAGTATACTATCTTACAAAATTGTCATTATAATGAGCAGATAACAAATGGTACATACAGCAAATCTACAATATATTAAACTTATCTACAGTTATTAATTCTAAAATTGCTTTGCTAATGCTAAAAACTATTAACATTTAAAACGGTTATAAATAAAAATAACGTCTCTACGCCCATCAGGAGCCAGGCGCGGTCGATAACTTTTTTTTTTCAGGTGGAGCAAATTTTGTGAGTAACTAACTAATAATGTCATTATGTAATAAGCAAAATATTTACGTATGTAAAGCTGGCATTGTAAAGTGAGCAGAATTTTGTGCTGAAATTATAATGCTAAATTGATGCTAATTTAGTGCCAAAATTAAAAGTTTTACGCTCTTCCTAGGACCCGGAAAAACGATAAAATGCTAGCTCCGGATAAAGCTAGTATTTTATACATTAAAAATCCATTTAAAAACAAAATATACGTAATCTTAGACATCCCTAATTAGTGCTCAATGAGTGTTGATAATATGGGAGGAGTACAGACAGTGGGGAGACCAAAAAGAGCATTTTTACGTCTCGTCATCCACAAAAACATGGTCTCCAGGAAAAGTAAATAAAAAACAAACAAAACGCGCGCCCATCTGTCACATTCCATACCACTGCTTCCAACACTTTCTTGCACCCTATTTTTGCGCCCCCTTTTCCCAGCACTGAAGGGGTCGCTTCACGGCTTAAAGCTTAATCCGGCATTGCGTACAGAAACTCAATTGAAATCATCGAACGGACACGATTAGTAATAAATCCATTTTTAACAAAATGGTGAATGAGTGTGAAAATCATAGAAACAAAGTTATTGAGGTTAGTTACAATTTTTTTGATAACATGGTAAGTATAAAATTCATAGAACCTCAAGCGCTACAGACGGTCAGACGAAACTGTCACATTAAGGAGGTTATGATAAAGAAACTCTGGAGGTTATGTTTGGTTTAATCTTATTTTCTTTTAATTCCGAAATAAAGCGAACTAAAAAAGAGGGATTTAACTTAGTAGAACGATAACCATGTCACAGTTTTACATGACCGAGGTTTTATGATTTTAAACTCGTTCACCATTTTCTCAAAAATGGATTCACTACTAATCGTACCCTTGATGATTTCAATTGAGTTTCTGTACCCCTCATATATTACTAGCAATCATTGACCACTAATGAGGGATGCCTAAGATTACCTATATATTTTTTCTTAAGTTGATTTTTGGTGTATACAACGGTTGCTTTATCTGAAGCTACCATTGTATTTTTTCCGGTACCTATAGAAAGAGTGTCAAATTTTTAAATTGTGGCACTAAATTAGAACTATATTTAATTAAAAAAAAGAAAAATTCTGCTCACTTTACAATGCTAGCTTTACATACAAAAATATTTTTTTCCAAAAGTTAATAAAACATAAATATTTAAGAACATTGTCAAGTTAAAGTTGCACTTTATGGTAGTACTTATTTATAGGTATCCCTAATATTTTTTGCACAGTTGAACCCATTGTAAACAAAAAAGAGTATGCAATACTTGATAAAATGATAAAGAAAGCTATAACACATACACTTACAATACATATGCGTATATTAGCGAATTAGGTCTTTTTGCTTAATATACTTTTTTGCAATCCTTTTTTTCTGAGCGGTACTAGCGAATTTTCATAAATGCTCTCCGTTAATCATCGCGACCGACGTAGAAACAATCGAATTGGGCGGCCGTCGATGCTTTAATAATATACGTTCCTCGTTTTACCTTTCTGAAGCGCGCATGTGTGATTTTCTCTTTGGCTTTAATGAATCTTGCATTGCCGTATAAACCCATTAAGTCAATTTAAACTGCGGCCGAGTGAATTAGCTTGATTTGTATTAAGAGAAGTTTTCCATAGTAATAGATGTGTAGTTTTAAAGTATTAATTACCTTATGTTTTGGGTATATGAGTTATGTACGTGGGTCATTGACCAACAAATGACCATATTGATAAACCGCGCCTGTCAGGAGCTACATTTTCTGTTCGTAGGGTTTTTTTTAAACAAAACAAGTCGATAAAACAGAATACTGCTATATCTAAGTTAAAAACGCATAAGTATACAGGGTGTCCGGGAAAATGTGGGAAATCTCTCGCACACGTATGGAACAGATGAAAATAACACGACAAGTTCCTATAAAATTTTTCCGTTTAAGCCCCCCTGCGGAGATATGATCCCCTAAAGGGGGCAGCTAGAAATCGATTTTTCGTGAATAACTTTTAAAGCGCTCTGTATAATTTGATAATATTTTAGTACGATGCATACTAGTAAAGACCTCTTAAAATAGTGCCCTTGAAACTTATGTCGCTTCTTTGGTTTGCCAGGGACGGACTAGTTTTCGCACATTATTGATAATATTTTTACGCCCTGTATGGTGAAGACACAAAAAATATGTTTTTGGGTAGTTTAAACCTTTTGCTAAAAAAGGTACTCTTGTTTGACATCGATAAAATGAGCCGTTTTCGAGTAAAAATTATTTTAACAATAAGAGTTTATTTTTGTTTAATAATACAATATTTTATTTTCGAATGAAATTTGCAATTTTCGATTCAGTATTGAAGTCCTCTATTAGCAAGTCAGGAATTTGTAAACTCTTATTGTTAAAATAATTTTTACTCGAAAACGGCTCATTTTATCGATGTCAAACAAAGTACCTTTTTTTAAGCAAAGGTTTAAACTACCCAAAAACATATTTTTGTGTCTTCACCATACAGGGCGTAAAAATATTATCAATAATGTGCGAAAACTAGTCCGTCCCTGGCAAACTAAAGAAGCGACATAGGTTTCAAGGCACTATTTTAAGAGGTCTTTACTAGTATGCATCATTACTAAAATATTATCAAGTTACTACAAGCGCTTTAAGAGTTATTCTGAAAATCGATTTCTAGCTGCCCCCTTTAGGGGTCATATCTCCGCAGGGGCTTAAACGGAAAAATTTTATAGGAACTTGTCATGTTATTTTCATCTGTTCCATACGTGTGCGAAGATTTCCCATTTTCCCGGACACCCTTCATTGTCTTTAATTTTAACAAAAACAAATTATTATCAAGATCGTTGCCTTTGAAAACGAAAAGTTTATTTACTTTATTTACTGTTTAGTTGAGATTTGTTTATTTTGAAGTTTTTCGCTTTAAGATGTCGTACAAATTAGAAATAAGAAAAAGTATCTACAAGTTAGTTGGTGCGAGATGCCCGAAAGCTGAAATCTGTCGAATATTCCAGAATAGAAAACATTTCACGCAGAACCATTTTATAGAACAATAGCGGAGTGCGAGCAGGAGATACCATGTCTGAATCTCCCAAAAGGTGGAGAGACCACGTGCATTTACCCGCACGAGAGGTCAGAGAGATTGGTGAGAAGAGCAAAAACCAGATTGGAATGTCAACGAGGAGACTGGCTAGGCAATACAGATCTTCTAAGAGTACGATATCGTTGGAATTGAGGAGGAATGGTCTTAAATATCGAAAGAGACGTAAGTGCCCCAACCTCTCAAGCGCAGCTTCGTATACCAAGATGTTGTCGTCAACTGAGGCGGGTACATTTTGCCAATGAAAAAATCATTATTTTAGATGACGAAAAGTATTTCACTTTGAGTAATTCTGAAATGAAGGGAAACGATGGATTTTATACGGACAACGTGAGGAATGCCCTGACAATGTTGAATACAAACATAAAGCGAAATTTTGCAGATAAAATCCTTTCAGGTGCGCAATTAACAGAGGTGTATCCCGACCTTTTGTGGGAAGAGTGAGGGGTGAAGCTTTGAATAGTCAGAGCTATATTGATAACTGCCTTTCAAATTGCTTCAGTTTGTCACGAACATCATGCTAGTACGATATCATGTTTGGCCAGACCTAGCCTCATGCCATTACTCAGAGATACCCAAAACTGAAGCTTCGACAATACCACATGCCTTTTGTTCCCAAAAACGTATCCTCCAAACTTGCACGCAGGCTCGCTTAAGAGAGGATTTTTGGGCTGTACTGTCTAGAAAGGGTTATCATGGAGGCTGGGAAGCACAAGATGAGGAACAATTAAGACAGCGAATTTACGAGAAATTAAAGAAATTGAACTGAATTCCGTCGGGACCTCATGAGAGACATTCAGAAGAAATTTGCGTCTGGTAGAGCAGAATGGGCCATCCACATAATTCGATAGTATGGTTTAGTTAAGTATTGAGTTGTAATTTATGATAACTAGTTAGTGTTTAAATAAATTTCTTCATTAAAAAAACGATAAATATTGTGTGCCAAAACTTTAGGAGTACAGCTTTGTAAAATTATTCGGCAAAACTTTTTGTTCTTTATAAAAAATAACCAGTAAGCAAGTCATGATGATAATGATTGGTTTAGTAATAGAGTTTCGGTTATGATTTTATGTTTACCCGATTAGAATTGCAATTAGGGCTTATGATAATTATACCATATTATTGCTGTAATAAAGAAAAGGTTCGTACTTTATTTTTTTATTATTAATCACTATTTTTCAATAGAATTATACTTATTTTGTTAAATTTTAAACAATTAGTTATTTCCCTAACTAAAATCATTTTACCAACTTTTTGATTAATTTTCGCTAATTGTTTGTCCTTAGCAATAATTTCCCAAATCAATTCGTATAGGTTTAGAATCACCCTGTATACTAGATCATTCTACGCCTAAGAAGTCACCCTGTAGTGTATTATAAAACAACGGCGCCATTGGACCATCGACTCTAAAATTTAACTGACTTTTTTCTTCAATTTTTATTTTTATTTTCGTAAATGTAAAACCATAGAAATTAACTGACATTGTCAACAAAATGCACTAAAACTAGGTCTATATCTAAAATTCTTAATTACTGGAACCATTGGCTTAAGCTTAAAACCTATTTTTCTAGACCATAATAAAAATCTTATACAGAAAGTATTCTTAATAATTATTAAAAGTATCGTCTTTAACAATAACACAGTAGTGGTACTAGAAACTGTAGTATCGTGTACTTCTGTTTTTGCACATGAAACATACAGAATCTTGGCTGAAGTTTACGTTCTTGAACACCAAAGTAATTTTGGTACTAAGACAAAAATAAAATTTTAATCAATACAATTGTAACATTCTTGAAGGTTTGCTCTTTATAGTAAATCACCGATATCAGGAAATATTCTCTCGGCTAGTATACAGGGTGGCCCACCATATTCGACACGGTCTGTAGCTGGATAACCATGGGGTTTTAAAAAAAGTAAATACTAGAAACATATACAGGTCGGATAAGACCACAGTATAAAATTATTTTACTCTATACAGGATGTCTCAAAAAAGTGTGACGTATCAAAGTTATATTTTTTTAAATGGAACACCCTATATTTTATGACGGTTTTAGATTCTACTTTAAAAAATAACTTGTTATTAATTATTAATATT
The DNA here is from genome assembly GCA_014170235.1 of Listronotus bonariensis. Classification (NCBI taxonomy): domain Eukaryota; kingdom Metazoa; phylum Arthropoda; class Insecta; order Coleoptera; family Curculionidae; genus Listronotus; species Listronotus bonariensis. The sequence continues at coordinate 72,735 of JACEGR010001044.1, forward strand.
AAGTTTGTTTATAGTACTAAGTGTCTAATTTTATTCGTTTTTGTGATATTTGATTTGGAAAATGCAGAGGTAAAATTAAATTAATTCTACTTTAACACTTTAAACTTTAAAATATGTAACAAAATTAGAAAAAGTCTGCCATATCATACCTAGGTCATATCAAGATCAATTATTGTACAGGGTGATCAAAAAATAATTTTATTTTTTCAGAAAATAAAATAGCCATTACTCTCTTATTTTAAATTGAACACCATGTATTATTTTCACGTAACATGATGACAAATAAAATACTCTTTCAAATGATGTATAGGTTGCCTATAATAAACATTTTTTAAAGTAGAATCTTAAACTGTCATAAAATATAGGGTGTTCCATTTAAAAAATATAACTTTGATACGTCACACTTTTTGAGACTTCCTGTATGGAGTAAAATAATTTTATACTGTGGCCTTATTGGCCCTGTATATGTTTCAGTATTCACTTTTTTAAAAACCCCATGGTTATCCAGCTACAGACCGTGTCGAATATGGTGGGCCACCCTGTATATTTTTAATAAAGTTATTGTTAGCACCCATAACCATTAGAACTGTTTTAAAAGATTTAAAAATAGAAATGAAAATTATTCATTTTAATTAATTTATTTTATAATCGGTTTTTTGCATGTCTTTCAATATTTTTAATAAATATAATTTAATACATTTCATACTGTTGCACTAGCAAGTTAGCTTTAATGAATCCGGATAGGTTCGCCCTGCATAATGATTATAATAACCATAATATTTATCATCGTCATGCTACCCACAAATAAAAAAATAAATTTGAATAATAATTACTTAATGAAATAATAAAATGCGTATCATAACATGCACTATTGAATTATTTTAAATATTTCGAAGTCAAACCAAATTTAAATTTACCATAAAAAATGAACAAATTATTAACGAAATATTTCTGTTATAGCTCCATTCCATAACACAGATTTTTTAAAAAATAAACATTATAATAATATTTTAATAAGATGTGTATCGTAACTTGCAGTGTTGTATCACTTTTTAAACCTTTGGTTTTAAAGAACTAACCAGAACATGTTATAGTAGCAAAATTAATAAAATAGATATTTTTTCGAAGGTAAGGACCTCTTTATTTCTTTTGCTCTTCAAAAATGTTTGCCCACAATTCCCAATTTTTTTAGCTGTTAAACTCTCCCCTGAAAAGTTATATATATGTTCGTGTTTAAAAAAAGGTGATATCGTTTCTTCGTTTTTAGCATAAATTTCTTGTAATTTCTATGTGCAGTAACTATGATATAGATTTTTCAGTTTTCAGAGTTACCACTACTGTTACAATTAAGTCTATAATAAAGTTAAGTTGCGTTAAAATTTTCTAATATTTATAATACGAGGCAGCAGCACCTAATAAAACTATCAAGATTTTTTTAAAATTTTGAATTTGCATTATATTCGATATTTTCAAAGTTTTGATTGTAAGATCGTTAGTTTAACAATGTATTATTTATATTCTTAACCATTAAAAATATATGTACATATTAAAATAAATAAATTGATGATACATTATTATATACACCCTGTATAATGGCAAACCCAATTTTTTTAATAAATTTTAAGGCTAGCTTATAAAATATGTATTTTAAAAAATACATAATTTATCTAAACATTGTAATAATTCTTTAAAATTTAAAAAATGTCCCATGGCTTTATTTATGAAATTGAGAAGAAATAAGTTAGATAATTATTAATACTATCTTGTAGAGTAAAAAAATCCATTATACAAGATGTGTAAAAACTTTTAAGGTTATTTTTAAATTTATATACAGGGTGGCCCACCATATTCGACACGGTCTGTCGCTGGATAATTAAAGGGATTTTAAAAAAGTGGATTGGGGAACATATAGAGGTCGAATAAGGCCACAGTATAAAATTAGTTTAGCCTATACAGGGTGTCTCGAAAAAGTGTGACGTATCAAAGTTATATTTTTTTAAATGAAACACCCTATATTTTATGACGGTTTTAGGTTCTACTTAAAAAATAACTTAAGTTTGTTTATAGTACTAAGTGTCTAATTTTATTTGTTTTTGTGATATTTGATTTTTTTGAAAAATGCAGAGGTGCAATTAAATTATACTACTTTAACACTATTAACACTTTGAACTTTAAAATTTGTTACAAAATTTGGAAGAGTCTGCCATATCATACGTAGGTCATGTCAAGATCAAATGTTGTACAGGGTGTTCAAAAAATAATTTCACTTTTTCAGGAAATCAAATAGCAATAACTCTCTTATTTTAAATGGAACACCCTATATTTCGTTACATTATACGATGGCAAATAAAATACCCTTTCAAATGGTGTATAGGTTGCCTATGCCTATCTTCTATACTTTTTTAGTAAAATCCGTTTTTAGATGTTTTTATTCCAAATGTCTATTCAAATCTAAGGAGGCTGTGATTTAGCTATGTCTTTTACTAAGCCATTATTGTTGAATGTAGATTTGTCTGAAAACAGCACAAATTTAAAAACTGTTTTATTATCTGCCACTTTTTCTGACATCAACGGACAAAATTTAATTTGTTGCTTAAAATGCTACTTCGAATAATACTTATTGCAGCAGAATGTGGTAATAATAAAACTTGTGTTTTTAAACAAATATTCTAATAATGCATCTGAATAGTTATAATGACATTTGTGACCTAAAACTCGGCGGTTTTGTTTATCCATTATCAATTTGTCACATGTTTTAGAGCATTTTTTTAGGTAATCCGATGATTTCTGCTGGGATATTTTTTAGCATAAACTCTCGACTAAAGTAAACAATTTTTTTCATATGTACCAGTATTATAATATCATCTTGTTGTTGCAGAGGAAGGGTTTTCATACTGAAATTTTGTAGCAAACTGACTAAAATATTAATAATCGATATTAGTATTCGATAAATATCCCAGCAGAAATAATCTTATTACCTAATAAACTGCTTAAAAAATGTTACAAATTGATTACAGATAAACAAAAAAACGAGTTTTAGGTCACAGAATGTCATTATATCTATTCAGAGGCATTATTAGAATTGTTTAAAAACACAAGTTTTATTATTACCACATTCTGCTGCAATAAGTATTATTCGAAGTAGCATTTTAAGCAACAAATTAAATTTTGTCTGTTGATGTCAGAAAAAGTGGCAGATAATAAAACAGTTCTTAAATTTGTGCTGTTTTCAGACAAATCTACATTTAGTTAATAATGGCTTAGTAAAAGACATAGCTAAATCACAGCCTCCTTAGATTTAAATAGACATTTGGAATAAAAACATCTAAAAACGGATTTTACTAAAAGTATAAAAGATAGGTATAGCAACCTATACACCATTTAAAGGGTATTTTATTTGCGATCGTATAGTGTAAAGAAATACAGGGTGTTCCATTTAAAATAAGAGAGTTTTTGCTATTTGATTTCCTGAAAAAGTGAATTTATTTTTTGAACACTCTATACAACATTTGATTTTGAAATGACCTACGTATAATATGGCAGACTCTTCATACTTTTGTAACAAATTTTAAAGTTCAAAGTGCTAATAGTGTTAAAGTAATATTAATTTGATCCACTCTGCATTTTTCAAAAAATCAAATATCACAAAAACAAATAAAATTAGACACTTAGTACTATAAACAAACTTAAGTTATTTTTTAAGTAGAATCTAAAACCGTCATAAAATATAGGGTGTTCCATTTAAAAAATATAACTTTGATACGCTCACACTTTTTGAGACACCTGTATAGGCTAAACTAATTTTTATACTGTGGCCTTATTTAACCCTATATGTTTCTTAATTCACTTTTTTAAAATACCTCATGGTTATCCAGCCACAGACCGTGTCGTATATGGTGGGCCGAATCCTGCATAGCCTTGACCATAATTTGGCAGACAACCCTGTAGCAAAACCTTTGTTTAAATATTTTATTTAAGATAAAATAGTTTTTATCCGCGAACATATAGGTGTAGATCGCTCCCTATTCCGGATCGACGAAGTATCAGCAATTTAGTTATTTTTAAATATCTGTGTAATTAACACACTTACTTTTCTAATTCTATTTGGTGTTAAAAGCCGTTTATTCTCAGATTAAGACATCATTTTTATACACAACTTACCGTAATGAAGGTGAAACTTTAAATAAATAGATGAAGTGCTCTTGTATATCGCACTATTTTTTGTTAATACATATTTAACAATAAGATATTTATAAAAAAACTGAATAACTCAATTCTGCCTTCTTGCATTAAATATAATAAGAGCTAAGCTTACTTTAGTAACATACATTATGTTTGCTTTAAATATGAATATTTATTTAATTTAGGTTGAGATGTAAAAATTACTCATTATACAGAGAAGGTTGCAAATCCTAAACAAAGGTTCAGTTACCGGTCAAAATTATTTCTTTACATAATTCCAGTCAAAATAAGTTCTTAACGAGACTGCCATGGCGAGATGCCGACTGTTGATCTGACTAAAATGCAAAAACTTTTTAGTTAAACTGTTAGTCAGTCTCGAACGGTAATTTTTTGGTTAAAAGCTTGGCTTGCGCCATTTTATAGAGAGCGCGACCAAAGTGTTCATTTTTCTCATCTGGCAGTTCTGTTAAGAACTCATTTTATTGGATTATGATAAAATACTCTCGACCGGAACCTTAAACCCTTTGTTTAGGGTTTTGCAACCTCTCTGTATAGTAAGTAAACTATTTTTATATAAACTAAATTAAAAGTAATTATTTTACATTAAATATTTCATTATCATATTTTTTGTAAAGTAATCCTAACTTTTATTATATTGTGCAAGGGCAGAATATTTCTTCATAGCATTTAAATAGTTTAATTTTCTTAAATGTTTATTAATTATTTTTATTTTGGAGAAAAGCCAAATAATATTTTGCTTAAATTTAAACTCCCAGAAAAAAACACAAAACGCAGCTATGAGGTTAAACTAGATACTGAGATACTGAAAGTAACGTATGTCCTAAAAGTTTTGGCACAAAACTCATTGTCTTTAATTTTAACAAAAACAAAATAATATCAAGTTGCCTTTGAAAACAAAAGTTTATTTACTTTATTTACTGTCAGTTGAGATTTATTTATTTTGAAGTTTTCGCTTTAAGATGTCGTATAAATTAGAAATAAGAAAAAGTATCTACAAGTTAGTTGGGCGGATACCCAAAGCTGAAATCTGTCGAATATTCCAGAATGAAAACATTTCACGCAGAACCATTTATAGAACAATAGCGGAGTGCGAGCAGGGAATACCATGTCTGAATCTCCCAAAAGTGGAAGACCACGTGCATTTACCGCACAGAGGTCAGAGAGATTGGTGAGAAGAGCAAAAACCAGATTGGAATGTCAACGAGGAGACTGGCTAGGCAATACAGATCTTCTAAGAGTACGATATCGTTGGAATTGAGGAGGAATGGTCTTAAATATCGAAAGAGACGTAAGTGCCCCAAATACTCTCAAGCGCAGCTTCTTCGTATACCAAGATGTTGTCGTCAACTGAGGCGGGTACATTTTGCCAATGAAAAAATCATTATTTTAGATGACGAAAAGTATTTCACTTTGAGTAATTCTGAAATGAAGGGAAACGATGGATTTTATACGGACAACGTAGAGGAATGCCCTGACAATGTTAGATACAAACATAAAGCGAAATTTGCAGATAAAATCCTTGTCTGGTGCGCAATTTCTAACAGGGGTGTATCCCGACCTTTTGTGGGAAGAGTGAGGGTGAAGCTTTGAATAGTCAGAGCTATATTGATAACTGCCTTTCCAAATTGCTTCAGTTTGTCCGCGAACATCATGCTAATGACGATATCATGTTTTGGCCAGACCTAGCATCATGCCATTACTCAAGAGATACCCAAAACTGGCTTCGACAACACCACATACCTTTTGTTCCCAAAAACGATAATCCTCCAAACTTGCCGCAGGCTCGCCCAATAGAGGATTTTTGGGCTGTACTGTCTAGAAAGGTTTATCATGGAGGCTGGGAAGCACAAGATGAGGAACAATTAAGACGGCGAATTTACGAGAAATTAAGAGAAATTGAACTGAATTCCGTCCAGGACCTCATGAGAGACATTCGAAGAAATTTGCGTCTGGTAGAGCAGAATGGGCCACTCCACATAATTCGATAGTATAGTTTAGTTAAGTATTGAGTTGTAATTTATGATAACTAGTTAGTGTTTAAATAAATTTCTTCATTAAAAAAAAAACCGATAAATATTGTGTGCCAAAACTTTTAGGACATACGTTATGATTAATTTTTTAAATTAACTCTTTATTAAATATTCTAATAGGTTAAAATGCTAATATTCTGGAAAACAACAAGAATTTCTTTACATTTGTTATATGATTTAAATATTTAAAAGTTAAATAAGATGTTTATAAAATGGGTAGGTATATAAATTCCGAATGTCGGGTATATAAGAACAATTTTAAAGCCTCGAAAGGATCAATATTACCAGTGTGGATTTCTTTATTGTAAGTTGCATAAAAGCTACTGAAATAATATACATAAAAAACGTTTAGTTTTATTATCTTAAGAAGTATTTCTGTATAGCTTTTGTTATTTTTTGCAATCAAATAAGTTTTATACAGAGTTAATAACGATGCAGTTTAAAAGTTTATTTTGTTTAGCATAATGATGCCTCGTAAAAAAATAAATACTTTTGTATTTTCCCATAAATAGCAGAAATAAAAAAATTAATACAATTTTTTAAATTATTGAAAATGTGTATCATAGCTTAGTGTTGTGTTTTTTATTTAAATTCTGGGCCAAAGTTTGATCTAAATATAAAAGTAAAATTTAGTTGTTTTATATTCTTTTTTGTATTTTATTTATATAAAGTGTTGCCTTCTATGTGCGGCATTAGACTTAAATGTTGTTTGTTTAAAAAAGTAAAAAGTCCATATTAAATTATTTGTTTTAATGGTATTTACCATTGGTTTGCAAGTGTATTTAAAAAAATCAATTAGTAAATATATTTTTAAAATTTTGTCAAATTTATAATGTAAACTGCTTAGGTTTAAACTATACAGGGCTTATTCCTTCCGTTATAAAAAGTTGTCTTAATCTGAAAAAAATTGAAACAATGTTTAAATTAGTGTTACTTTTTTAAGTTTAAAAAGTATTAAGTTAAAACTTGCTTAACGTCTAAGTTAATTGACATTTACAACATTTATAGCAGAGGAAAAAAATGGCTGTTATTATAAAACATGGATTTAAAAAAGAAATAAAACTTTAAGGCTTGCTTGAATTTAAAATTATTACAACTTTCAAAAAACAACTGATTCTAACGATTTTTTATGCGTCGGTATCTTGGGCGGAAGGAGGGGGAAGGGAGGGTTTAGCGCCCCCGCGCATCCTTAAAATCCGCCACTATCTTAAGACCACTACTTTACGCGCAATATTCTCTCAAGCAGCAAGCTATAGCAATAGCTATATTTTATCTCAACCAAGAACGAACAGAAAGTTAAATATAGTTTTGATTATTCTGTCAGACGATATTTTTGACGATGATATTTTGACAGATTTTATTTTAGACAGCTGTAATATTTGACAAATGTTAGGGTCAAAGGCGTAGCTTAAATTTTAATTTTATTTATTTAAAAAGTGAGACACTGGAGCCACTTCAGATATTTTCACAAAATTTTGTACACTTCTTTTGACTATTACATTACATTTTGTACTATAAAAGTAAAAAAAAAATACCATTGGAACAAGATTTGTATTGTATTTTTCTGAAGAAAAAATAGAACGCCACTGCTTTTTCTTCCGAATCAATATTATTGTTTCGTTATTAAAATTTTAGTAATGTAAGTAGTAAAGTAATATATATTAAAGTAAGTTGACCTTACTTTAATATATATTAGACAAAAATAACTAAAGACCATATCAGATTTTAGCGATTTTTGCCATGCAGCAAACACCAAAGTAAATCAGTATTTTAAAAATAGTATTAATTCGAAGAAACAGCAGTGGCGTATAATTTTTTTCAAAAATGTAATACAAATCTTCAAACCCCAATGGTAAATTTTTTCTCAGTTTTTAGATAAAAAAACACATAAAATCGTAGCTACTCCCTTAGTCATGGTTGATAAGTATTTTGAAGTTTTATGTAAAGTATTACTTAAAAAAAACCCGAAAAGTGCTACACATTTTTCCCTTTGCTTCTACCTAATAAAATAAAAACACGCATTTCAGTCAGGATCGCATAAAAATCACAATGTCGGTTTATTAATTTTGATTTCCGCTTGTTGAAGCGCCGACTCACGCCAGTACCTCCTCACTTTTCCCAGTATAAACTCAAAATCGCGCATGGCCAGGCCCGTAACTGGAAACTTATGATTGCGAAAACATTTTTGAATGGTAGATCGACCCTTCTTTAGTCAATCATCCGGGTCCATACCTATAAGCTCGGCCTGCATTCGACCTCTGTATTTACAACAAATCGTCATACAGAATATCCTTAAAGCTAGTCGAAATTGGGGACTTAGGGTGATCAGAATCAGTGCTTTCCAGAAGCAATTGAGGAATCCCAGCCAGACGATGCCGAAATGGAGGAATTGTATTTGGAACTTAACACCGGTGAAGTATTCGTAGAGTTTAACTCCGATATATGGAGTCCAAGAGCACCAGAACGCCACGACCAACGCAAACGACATCATGTGACTGGGATTCGACAGATTCTCGGACAAAGCCGTGGCGTATTCCTTATCGTGGAAAGCGTAGCCACTACGCAGCTTTCTTAACATCATAAATATGTAAGTTGTACGTGTAAACTATAGTTATCAAACTAGGACCTAGGACTAAGATAGACAGGGTGACGGAGTAAGCCGCCATACTGCCCCAATCTAGCATGCATATAAAAGCGTCTTTATCGAAGAGGGGCTTGGTGAAGCCGAGGAGTGGTGGGCAGCACAACATGGCTGACGAGATCCATGTGAACGCCATCCAACATTGGCATCTGGTTTTGGTCTGCAGGGTCTCGTATCGAAGAGGTTTGCGCACGGCGAGGTAGCGGTCTACGCTTATCCACATGAAGGTGAATACTGTTACTGCCCATAGTGTCACCTAAAGAAAGAAGGTTTAATAATATTATTTTTTCACGACCGTTAAAAAAATGCTGTTTTTTTAACCGTTAACATGAAGATAAAGTACTTCATTCTAGTACATTACATAAAGTGTTAAAAAAGTAACTTTTTTTAACACTTTGAAGCTTTTTTTCACACTTTGAATTAGTATTTTGTTTCCATGCCTACTACAATAAACTTAAATATTAAATTATGCAATCTAACAGTAAACGCGACATCAACTTAACCAAACGGTCAAGTTACCTTTGATTTCGTCATTATTTCTTTTTAGTTCATGTGTCAATAATTGTAAATTTTGACAGTTTGCTAATGACTATTAGAAATTATTTAAAATTATTAGTAATAATGAATTTCACTTTCACTAAGAAATTGAAAAGGAATTTATACTGTTTTAGTATTATTTCTACAAAAGTAAGTAGGTACATACAATTTTCTACAACTAAATTATAAAGACATAGTCATAGTTATAGGAGGCTATGATTTTTTGTTGCAATATAATGGCTGTGCCGCCAAAATTAAAATTATTAGGTTTAGATAAACAAAACATGTTTAAACTGGTAATTTGGAAAATTTTTATACGGTCGTGGAAAAAATATAGTATGTAACACATGCAAAAAGTGTCTTTCTTTTAATCATGGGATTGCCGCACTAGCCTAACGACTGTCAAACTTCCCATTCGTAAAAAAAGTATCACTAGGCACTTTTTTATCTTTCGACAAACCACGAATGCAAAAAGCCTAAATACTAACGTACCGTGGGTATCTTAAGCGAGGTAAGAGGGAGTTTGTTGACACGGGACTTAAATACTTGATGATTTGGGGGGAAGGAAAGACCTCCGCGAGCAGCAGGTTCCACATTCTAGAAACTCTAGGGATAAAAGAATGAACGAGTGGGAATTTCGGGACCTGTCCAATTGGACTGTATAGGGATGCATACGCGCGGTACCACGAGTTTCTCTGTTGGGAACCGTGAGTGGAAGAACTATACTGGACAATTCTTCAGAGCAGAAGCCATGAAAGCACCTATAAAAAAGTGATAAATCCCCCACAGCCCGACGATGGACAAGAGGGGAAAACCTTTCTGTAAGTGAAGGATCATTAATGAGAATAGCTCTTCTTTGAATGGAATCAAGAATGCTTAGGGTTGTGGGGGACGCTATGCCCCAGATATGAGAACAATATTCCAACGGAGGTCGGATTTGGGACACATATAAAGTGTATAAATTAGAAGAGGAAAAATACTTTTTGGCTCGAAAGAAAAATCCAAGCTTTTTGAAGTTGCCGTGGCTATAGATACAATGTGTTTATGCCAGTTAAAGTTACTTTCAAATGTGACGCCCACAAGACTGAAGTGTCCTTGCTCTGCAATACTTGGCCACTCATAAGAACTTGTTAGATAAATTACTAATCTGAGTTCCAAACTAAAAAAATATATATCAGCACATTCACTAAAAAGAGTTTTCAGATTGGTTAGTAAATATACCTCAAGATATCCCACGAGGCGACAAAGGACAGCCCCATACACCCATTCTTTCACTATAGCCGGATACACGGAGAGAGGAACAACTATCACTCCGCAGAAGAGATCCGTAACTGCAAGTGACAGTAGATAGCAGTTGATGACCTCAGAGGGACCTAAAAAAATAAAGGTAACTTATATTATATCAGGTGTCAACGAATTTGTTAGACAAGACATAACTCCTAGAGTATTGGATATATTAAAATGAGACTTCCCAAGCAGCAAGCTGACGTTTATTGACGTCACTTTTTGGTCATTTCTGGTCACATTTGGTCAGCAAAGACGTCATAAGATGACGGCAAAATGACGGTAAATTGACTTCCCTAAGTCACAGACAAAAGACGTCTCGTTAATGACGTCATAATGACGTCTTTAAGATGACAAAAAATTGACGCATATATCAATTTTAGACGAAGTACCAATTCTAAAACGGTATTTACTAATCGGTTATGTTGACGTTTAAACAATGTATTATACGTCAAAGTTGTCACCAATTATTACCGCGGTTATAATTGGTTAAACGCCTAAAATTGATTATAGACTTTTTTAAAAAGCTAAAATGATATGATATTTTATTTGAAAATTGAAAAAACTCCTTACTGCTTGCAATTTCCTTGCAAGCAAATAATCGCAAGGTCGCATCTCTTGGGACACTGTCCAACCTCGAGATGCAGATTTTTACACTAGCCGAAGATATTTCTTTCGAAGCTAATTGAGATCACCAACCGCAGACCAGTCTCGAACTATTTTGGTCTCATCGGTACGGTGTAGGCAATAAAAAGCGAAGATGTTGAATAAACATAGTAGTTTATTGTCCATTACGCCATCTATCGGTAAAGTTTTTTCCTATTTCAATTTTGTAAAATTATTAGTCTTATTTTTCTGTCTTATGATATTTCGGTTGGGTTTTGACACGAATCATATAATGTCACAAAATTTTTCTGGCCGGTTTTCTAAACATGACGTCATTAGATTTTTATGAGCTAGTATGACGAAAAAATGACGTCGAAAAACGTCACTTTAAGGACGTCAAAACCACGTCAATTAAATGACGTTAAAATAACGTCATAATTTTGGTCAGATGACGTCCTATGACCAAAAATGACTTAAAAATGACGTCATAATGACGTCAGCTTGTTGCTTGGGTTGGTATAGGCACTTTTCAGTAACTTGCTCCAATTTTGAATTTTTAAATAAAACACCCTGTATATTTAATCATTTTTGTGTTCTGGAGACAATTCTAAGTCAGATTTTACCACTTTAAAAAGTTTTAAAGTCTACTTGATTTTTTAAAACCATTTTTAATATTGCATCTAGGTGGCCGTGATTCGACGCAAATAAATTTAGCTCCCTAGGTGATAAGTTTTACTTTCTGTTGTTGCAGTTAATATTCTATTTTTTAATTTTAAAGAATTTTTATGATTTATGGGATGAATGTAATAAAAAGTAAGAAAATAGTTAGTCTACAACTAGTGTTAAGCGTTTAAGTGGTTGCCATCATAGATTTCGTTAAAAATTCAGTAATGAAGCAAAACGTGCGAAGTCAGTTTTGGTTTATCTGCAGTTCAAGTCTAAATAACGAAGAACTTACGCTTTATGGCTATATATAAAGTTTCTCGAAACACTGACTCTTATCCTGCTTTGTGATATTTAGGTTGTCAGACAATGATGCCTAATATTTTTGAGTGAAATTTAATAATTAATCAGGTAATTTATGTAAATATTCTTCGTCAAATTGAATCTAGATACCCATTTTTATCAGCTGTTTGACCGACCTGCAACACTCATATAACATTTTTTGCCGGCAAAGCATTGGCAAAAAGGTATCAAAAGACATTAAAATGGGCAATTGGCAGTTATTGGGCCACGTGTTGCAGAAAATGTGATGGCATCCATCATTAATAAGTTATGATGAAAAAAATGCGTTTAGGATGAATGGCATCCATGATTAATAAGTTATGCTGAAAAAAATGCATTTAGGATGATGGCATCCATCAATAAAAAGGTTTTGGCAAAAATATGCCTTTTAGATGATGGCATTACATTATTTTTTTCCTAATGACAATAAAATGCATTTTTACCGTCCAGGGAACTAAAATGTGCATAAATAATGCACATGCATAATGTTTGTTTATGTACAGGGTGTCCCATATAAAATTAAATACTATAATTTTGGAAAAACCATAAGAGATACAAGAAAAGTTAAATGCAGAAGTTGTTCAGTGAAATGTATTTTTTAGTATTTTTATTGTATATCTTATGGTTTTTCCAAAATTATAGTATTTAATTTTATATGGAACAACCTGTACATAAACACACATTATGCATGTGCATTATTTATGCATATTTTAGTTCCCTGGACGGTAAAAAATGCATTTTATTGTCATTAGAAAAAAATAATGTAATGGCATCATTCTAAACGCATTTTTTCAGTATAACTTATTAATCATGGATGCCATCATCCTAAACGCATTTTTTTCATCATAACTTATTAATGATAAATGCCATCACATTTTCCGTAACACGTGGCCTAATAACGGCCAATTGCCCATTTTGACGTCTTTTGATACCTTTTTGCCAATGCCTTGCCGATAAAAAATGTTATATGGGACTGTGCTCCTTAATTTAAATTCTCAATCGCAAAGTTTTAGTGACTTATATGAAACATAGAAATAAAACAATTTGGCAAATTGACATTTTCGTGTCTAACTATTATTTTTAAAATGGCAACTATTTTTGGACAAGCACTTTTCAAAAATAGGATTTTTGAAGAATCTAACGATCCAAATTTATTTGCGATCGGATCAAAAACAAAGTCATAAATAAAGGAATTGTAGCCACCTAGATGCAATACTACAAGTAGATCTCAAAAAATGATGTAGGCGTAAAAACGTTTAAAAATGAATTTAGAATTGTATTAAAAATCCAAAAATTTTAAAATATACAGGGTGTTTTATTTAAAAATTTAAAATTGGAATTATTTCCAGTTAAACTGGAAGTAACTAAAAAGCAAGAAATATGCGAAATATCTCCTCTTTTCTTATACCAAATTTCATTTGAAGGGTACAGGGGAAAAACACCATCATCGCATTTTGGACGAAACTGACCTACACTAACCATTCGCTACATTTGAAGGTGTACAATTCAAATCTGATTTCAGTTTTGGCAAAGAATACCAATCCATAGAACCCCACAAGTGAGATTTCAGCGTACCTTAAAAATTTTTAGTACCTACCGCGACCAACAGATGGCGAAAGTAGTACAATTTCGCTTTGCTAATACGATTACCATCAGAAATTGATAGCAGTCGCTGACGAGCAGTCGGCCCGATCAGTTAGAGTGAGGATATACGCAAAATTTAATAAAAATAAAATCTCCGATAAATGGACTAGTATCCATAAGATTATTAAATTTATGATTTCAGAATAGGATATATCGATGGGTTTTTGACAAAACATCGTAAGCGACATTCGCCAATTTTACGGGAAACGTTTTTTCTTCCCATCGCGTTATTTTTAAAGAAAAACCGAGATCTGAATGTATTTATTTTAGATTTCTTCAATTTGAATTACAAAACAAACATATTTAACATTTAATGTCAAAATGTTCAGAATCTCCTAAAAAAAAGAACTAAAAATCTAAACCTAAATAATAGTTAATTTTTTATTTATATTCAATTTATCTTGACAACGGTGGCAGACTTGCCACCAAAACGTCGATTTTTAGTTCTCTGTTTACTTGCTTTATTTTTTTTGGTTTTTTGGTACTATTAATTTATTTTTGGCGTATACCCAAATAACTACCATTAATTAAATGAACCGCCGAACCAATATAGAACATATCTTCATCTGAAATAAAGCCAATGAAAAAAAAAAAACGTTTCCCGTAAAACTGACGAATGTCGCTTACGACGTTTTGTCAAAAACCCATCGATATATCCTATTCTGAAATCATAAATTTAATAATATTATGGATATTGGATACTACCATTTATCGAGAAATTTTATTTTTATTAAATTTTGCGTATATCCTCGCTCTAACTGATCGGGCCAACTGCTCGTCAGCGACTGCTATCAATTTCTGATCGTGTGATCGTATTAGCAAAGTGACATCGTACTATTTTCGCCATCTGTTGGTCGCGGTAGGTACTAAAAATTTTAGGGTACGCTGAAATCTCACTTGTGGGGTTCTATGGATTGGTATTCTTTGGTTTTAGTGAAACACCTCAGCAGTGCACTAAAAGTAAGTTGAAATATTTCTGGGCGTGTTCGGGAACACTCCGTAGTTGCTTTATGCCTCGCGCCAGGCAGAACGTTTACCAGCGGCATCGGCAAGAGATAATTTGGTGTTCTTTGGTCACTGGACACTTTTTGTATGCCTATAAATCCGACTAGCATTGTTTAAAATTATTTACATTTTCGATTTTAATAAGTAAACTTTAATTTGCATTTTTCTCCATATCCACCTTTATGCAATGACGGGATTATTCCCTTGTCTCCTTCATTTGGATATGTCCAATAGTCTAGAAGTTATAAACTTGTCTAATAGATTCGTTAACACTCTGTATAGGGTGAAATTCAATCATCAAGATATCAACTAAGAAAGTAAGGACGAGGCGGCTCTACCAATTCTAAATATAATAAAAGAAAAAATATAGTGCCAAAATACCTAAATATCTCTTACAAAATATTCATGCCTCAAATATGGGTTTGTGAAGTTATTTATAATAAAAATGCATATAGTATAGGATTAAAATTAAAAGCTATCTTTACTCAACTGCTTACCGGATAAGGACTATTTTATATAAAATATAATTTGTAAACAAAGGTATAGCGTTGGTATGGGTTGCCTAAAAATTGTGGTCAAGACTATGATTGAAATAAACAAAATCTCTCAAAACTTCTGACACACCATAAATAATATCACTGCTTTCTAAAGCTTAGTTCATAAGCTTACGAAATGTGATATGCGAATCGCGAAACGTGTTCTGATTGGTCAATTTCTAACGACTTTTGAATGTTTCGTTACAAATGGACCAATCAGAACACGATTCGCAATTCGCAAATCGCATTTCGCAAGCTTATGAACTAGGCTTTATCCACCAGTGTAGTAGACAAAGATATACATCATTAATTTATTCTTTTGAATCTACCAAACGTACTTTTTGGAATGAGAAAAATAATACCAATAACTTCAAAATATTATTTTTTTTATCATGGCATATAAAGGGTGTTTCAGAACTATGGGATCAAACTTCATGGTGTGATTCCTTATGTTATTTTATGAGAAAAAGTTTCCATAAACGTATGTCCGGAGTTGCTTTCTTACTGAGATACAGGGGGTTAAAATTTAAGAAAAAATAGTTTTTTTAAATATGTTTTAATATGCTTAAGCCGATTTAAATAACATTTGGTACATTTATTTAAAGTAATAAGGCGCTTATTTAGCACTAATATTGTTATTATTGGGTCCAGTGGCGTCTCAGTGGGCACCGCAACTTATATTATTGAGCAAAAAAGTACGCCACTGACTTTTTTGACGTTTTTATATTTTTTTATAATTAAGCAATGCATAATACAACTTTTAAGTGCCATGTATTTTCTATATATCTCGCTTTAGTTTAAAAAAAAAAAATAAAGCCACTTTAAGTCATTCTAAAAATTAACTGTAAACAGCATAAAATAAGAATCTAAATATAAAAAATTAAGAATATTAATCTAAGTAAATTGGAAAAATGACAATTTTCGATAAAATACACGTTTATTTAAGGGCAAAAATTGTTTTATTTTAATTTTTGCTTTTTATATCATGTTGTCTATGAGTACTTTTAGGAGAAATTAAAGTAGCTTTAGTATTTTTTCTCCAAAATGAAAGGAGATACAAAGTAAAATAGAAGAGATTAAAAAGTTGTATTGTTACGTCAAAAAGTCAGTGGCGTATTTTTTCTCAATATTATAACTTGCGGTGACCACTGATACGCCACCGGACCCAATAATAACAATATGGTTAGGGCTAATTAAGCGCCCTATTACTTTAAATAAATGTATCAAATTTTATCCAAATCGGCCTAAGCATATTAAAAATATTTAGAAAAAATCCTAAATTTTAACGCCCTGTATCTCAGTAAGGAAGCAACTCCGGACATACATTTATAGGAACTTTTTTTATAAAATAACATAAAGAATCACACCTTAAAGTTTGATCCCATAGTTCTGAAACACCCTCCATATAGCATATTCTTTTGTAATGTATATATTGTAAAAATCTTTTTTTTGTAATTAAAACAAAAATACTATTTGAATACTATTTGAATTTCCTATAGTGAAAGTTTTCAAACCTTGTTAAAATATAATCGATTTCTTTGGGTAAAAATAATTATGGATTACTAGCCTTGTTATAAGAGGTATTAATTACGAAGAAAAGTAGCATTTGGGGGCGTCCATAAATTACGAGGGGAGTTTTTAACATTTTTGGACCCCCGTCCCCCTGGGGAGATTTGGTGAAATTTTCTTCAACCTCTCAGATAAAAAGTTATTATTAGTTAAAAAGTGTGCAAGTTTAATTTATCCCACTCTGTAAGTATAAGCAAATGCTCATAATATGGAAGTATAGAAGGATTTAATCAAACGTATGAATAAAGTCAAACATTTGCTTACAAGTGCAAGTATTTACTTATAGTAAATCCTTCTACATCGTGTCTACGTCAGTTCTTAACAAATGGGAAACTTTTTTATTATTAATTTTACGACAATAAGTGTCTCTTCATAACAGGTCCTGCTTGACGAGAAAATACATTCCACAAAAATATTTGAAGGTTAGATGGACAGGATGGCTTAAAAATGACTTGTTTCCAAATAAAAATAGGCGGTATTTCCTAACAACGGTACCAAACTTTAAAGGGTGATTTCTTATGTCATTTTATGCAGAAAAGTTTCTATAAACATATGTCCGGAGCTGCTTTGTTTCTAAGATACAGGGCGTTGAATATTTTTTAAAGGTCTGTTTGTTGTTAAATATCTTAAATACGAAGCCAGATACAAAAAAATGTACTTTACTAAAAAGTTGTATTTTTAGTTGCTTTAAAGGAAAAAAATAAAAACTCTATAAAACACCAGTGGAGTACAGTGGGCACAACAGCCAATATTATTGAGAAAAAAATGTACCCCACTGACTTTTATACAGTTTTTATATATTTTTTCCTTTAAATCAACTAAAAATACATCTTTATAGTAAAGTACATTTTTTATATCTGGCTTCGTATTTAAGATATTTAAAATCAAACAGACCTTTAAAAAATTTATAGACACTTTTTTTTACCCATATAACTCATATTATAGTTATTTATTAGATAAGTGAGTTATATTACATATAAGTCACGCAAGAAAAGTTTAACTCTTGAGCCCGAAGGGCGAGAGAGGTAATTTTCTTAAGTGACTTATATGTAATAACTCACGTGTCTAATACAAAATTTTATCCAACACTTTCGTATAAATCGTTTTTAATATCGAAAATAATTTGAAAACGTCATCCATTATTTGTTACTTGTCATTGTCAACACCAGCAACAAAATTTTGTATTTTTGGAAAGCAAGCTTGTTTGGTTGTAATGCATTTTGTTGGTAACTACGGGTTTGTTAAAGTCTATAATTCACTAGTAAGCCAAAGGGTACTTTAGCTCACTAGTGACTTATAGTACACTTTATATCCTTAAAATCTGATCAATTATGTAGATATTATATGTACGTGTTGGATAAACTAACTTATAAGCAAAAGCATTTGCTTCCTTTTATTCATATGGCCCAATGCCTTTTATTTCTGTTATAATATTGATATTCAAAATAGAAATAATATGACACACACTTAATAAAAAATATACAAGGTGTCCCAACTCTATTTATACACGAAAGAACTTTGCCCCTGTACATATATAAACTTAAAATAATAGTTATTTATTAGATAAGTGAGTTATATTACATATAAGTCACGCAAGAAAAGTTTAACTCTCGAGCCCGAAGGACGAGAGAGGTAATTTTCTTAAGTGACTTATATGTAATAACTCACGTGTCTAATACAAAATTTTATTCAACACTTTCGTATAAATCGTTTTTAATATCGAAAATAATTTGAAAATGTCATCCATTATTTGTTACTTGTCATTGTCAACACCAGCAACAAAATTTTGTATTTTTGGAAAGCAAGCTTGTTTGGTTGTAATGCATTTTGTTGGTAACTATAATAATACTATAATTCACTAGTGAGCTAAAGGGTACTTTAGCTCACTAGTGACTTTATAGTACACTTTATATCCTCAAAATCTGATCAATTATGTAGATATTATATGTAAGTGTTGGATAAAAATATTTATTCTGATCCATTCATTTTACTGACAGTGCCAGTTAATATACAAGGTGTCTTGAAAACCGACTTTTTACTGTTAAGTAGGTTTTTTTTTAATGAAACATCCTGTATAATTTAACAAATATTGACTTTGTATTAAATTCTACAATGAAAATTTATTACACAATAAACGTCAATTATTACTGGTTTTTGAGATATCAACGGTATGCTGTTATACTGATTAACAATTAAAAGTAAAAACAGAAAATAAGATTTTAAATTTAATTAATTTTGAAAGATTTTGTCACTGAGTGACAAATAATATAATACCATATAATTAGTTACCTTTTATTGTAAGAACCACTAATAATAAGTAAGCCAGGTATTTAGTCTATTTTAGATACATATTACTTACTTAATCTTAAAACCAGCCATAATTGACATATTGCTGTTTTTTTAGTTTAATTAGGTAGATATATATCTAAAATAAACTTAATTGCTGACATACTTGTTAGTATTTTTTACAATAAAAGATAATTATTTATATGTTATTATATTGTTTATCACTCTTTACCCCAGTTCCTCATAAAATGTCCGATATTATTTTTAAGGTAAAACACATTAAGCGTATCCTTTCTTCCCTTAACACCAAGAAATCGTCTGGGCTGGATGGCATACCAGCAATCGTTTTAAAAAAATGTGCTCCAGAACTTGCACCAATCTTAACTCGGCTCTTTCGAATTTCTTACGACACAGGTATCTTTCCGGAAAGCTGGAAAGCTGCACGTGTTCAACCTATTCTCAAGAAAGGATCTAAATCTCTTCCATCTAACTATAGACCAATTTCAATTCTCTCAGTTCTTTGTAAAGTAATGGAAAAATTAATTAATTCACAAATTCTTAAGTACTTAGAAAAACACAAAATTTTGCATGACAGGTAGTATGGATTTCGCCACAAAAGATCTACAGCAGATCTTTCGTATCACACTGCTGGAATAAGTCTCTTGAGTTTCTAGGTGAGTCCCAGATCGTTGCTCTTGATATATCCAAAGCTTTTGACCAGGTCTGGCATGCCGCACTTCTTAACAAACTTCCCTCCTATGGTCTTTTCACTAAACTCTGTACTTGGCTCTCTAGTTATCTATCTGATCGTCGTATATCAGTTATTGTGGACGGCCATTCTTCAAGCTTTCATCAAGTAAATGCTGGAGTCCCTCAGGGCTCAGTTCTGGCACCAACATTGTTTCTTCTTCACATCAACGACCTTCTCTCGTCCACAACTAATTCCATTCATAGTTTCGCTGACGATAGTACCCTTCACTCCAGTTTTCAGGTTCCTAAACCCATTACTAAACCTGACTTGGAAAACAAACGCAGAGCGATGCAGATATCTCTTTCGCAGGATCTTAATTTAATATTGGATTGGGGCGCTAAAAATCTCGTCCATTTTAATGCATCCAAAACACAATCATGTTCCTTGTGGCGAAAAGAGTCATCAAATACTCATCCTCTACTTATGAGCGGCCAAGTTTTACAGAGCAATCTTGTGGGCGTAACATTTGAAAGTAACCATAACTGGCATAAACACATTGTAAAAGTATTTTTCCCCTTTTAATTTATACACTTTATATGTGTCCCAAATTCGACCTCCCTTGGAATATTGTTCTCATATCTGGGGCATGGCGTCCCTCACAACCCTAAGCATTCTTGATTCGATTCAAAGAAGAGCGTCTTCGTTCGTCTCATTAATGATCCTTCACTTACAGAAAGGCTTCCTTCTCTTGCCCATCGTCGGGCTGTGGGGGATTTATCGCTTTTTTATAGGTACTTCCATGGCTTCTGCTCTGAAGAATTGTCCAGTATAGTTCCTTCACTTACGGTTCCCAACAGAGAAACTCGTGGTTCCGCGCGTATGCATCCCTATACGGTCCAACTGGACAGGCCCCGAACTTCCCACATTGTTCGTTATTTTATCCCTAGAGTTTCTAGGTTGTGGAACTTGCTGCCCGCGGAGGTCTTTCCTTTCCCCCAAATCTAAAAGTATTTAAGTCCCGTGTCAACAAACTTCCTCTTACCTCGCTTAATACACCCACGGTACGTTAGTATTTAGGCTTTTAGCCTTCGTGGTTTGTCCAAAGATAAAAAAACTCTGACAGTGACAGAAATATTTAAAAATCGTTTAAATCGTTAGTGAGTATATCAGAATACTGCTGATACCTCAAAAACCAACAATAATTGACGTATAGTGTGTTTAACATTGTTGATGTAGAATTTAATACAGAATCAAAATTTGTTAAAATATCCATTTAAAAAACCTACTTGACTATAAAAATTACGTGTATAAATAGAGTTGTGACAGCCTGTATACTAGGTTTGTTTTTTTCTTAATTTTATGACTACAATTAATTATAGTTTACCCATATAGCTACCTTATCAACTAGTTTAAAATATGGTGTTTTGTAAAAATGGTAAGGACCCCGCACCATTTACATTGGTTCTGAGTAAAAACCTTCCACGGCTATAAAAATTTATTTTTGATACATTTTTTATATGTACCAATAGTAAGTCAATAAAACAATTTTATTTAAACAAGCAATTCTTTTCGTTTTGTAAAGTTGCTACAACTTGCATTGTAATGGCCCTACAAAATGTAAAAACGGTGCCATGCATTTAATTTATTAAAATTTGTCAAAGCATCGAATAAAAGATTAATTTAAAAATAAGTGTTTGTATTTTTAGTAGGGGAGGTCACGATGCTAAATGGGGATTACCTCGAGCGTCATATGGACCTATTGGGTTGCTAAGCTTAGATGATAAGAAAAAGAAATAGAAATATTATATAATGTAAACCTTTCATCAGGGGCGTTAAGCGGTTATATATAATATACAGTGCATTCCAATTAAAAGGAGTCACTCCTCTTAATTTGGTTATTTGTACACTTATAAAGAAATCTATAAATACGTCAATTTTTATTTTTAGGGGTCACATTTTTGTGTCATCATTTACTTATTCAAGGTTATCCTCCTCCACTACCAACACAAACATCAAAAAGTTTGAATGGGAAAGGAGGTCAAGTGGTACATTATTTAAAGCTCCTGACGAGTACTTTATAACCCTAGAATACAGAGTCAATATCTTCACCTACTACAAAATGGCGGTATTTTAAAATTACCCAAATACCTGATTGGGATGGCCGTATTTTCTCAAAACTAATAAAGTGAGATATACTTAATGTGGTATTTTCTCTAAAGCTCTTTTAAAGATCTTTTATTGGTAAAATATCATACAGGGTGCTTCATTAAAAATGTACACTTTTATCCTCCCCTGTATATTATCACTAGTATTATCATTAAAAAGATTTTAAAAAGAGCTTTAATAAAATACCACATTAGGCACATCTAACTTTATTAGTTTCGAAAATATGGCCATTCCAATCAGGTATTTGGGTAATTTTTAAAGTACCGCCATTTTGTAGTAGGTGAAGATATTGACTTTATATTCTAAGGTTATAAAGTACTCGCCAGGAGCTTGAAAATGATGTACCACTTGACCCCCTTTCCATTTAAACTTTTTGACGTTTGTGTTGGTGGAGGGAGGGGATAACTTTGAATAAGTAAATTTTGACAAAAAATGTGTCCCCTAAAAATAAAAATTGACGTATTTTAGGATTTTTTTATAAGTGTACAAATAACCAAATTATGGGGGTGGCTGGTTTTAATTGGGATGTATATCAAAAATAATTTTTTTAATTGGAATGTATCAAAATACTGTTATTTAATCAGCTTGTGAAAATCGTTTGGTGTGTATCGGATTATATATTTTTCGTTTTCTTTGAAAAAATTTCTTCAAAATAAAAAAAAAGTAGCCACCTTCGAGAATGCTAAAATGAGGTTTTTTACAACTTCGTAGCCTTCCGCTTTCTTTATGTTACTCTCAAACTGTCAGATTACTGGAATATACACTGTTTAGCATGTAATTAACTCACCTTCTCTGAATCTGAAAGGCTCGAAAATTGCTGACGGATATATTTTTTGTTTTTTACGATCGGCCCTGTATACGGGGTTCATATTTGGTGGAGATACTTAACCTGGTACAAGCATTCTTTGTTATTTTGTGTCTAAATAGAGTTGCTACACCTTGTATTGTAATGGTCTTAAAATATGTAAAAACGGTGCCATACATAATATTTACTAAAATTTGTCAAAGCACCAAATAAAAGATTAATCTAAAAATAAGTGTTCTCATTTAGCTATACGAATAATTAAATATCCATGCCATGGGTTCTAAAGATAAACATCTCCCCGAAAACTAAAAACGCAACCTTATGACATAAATAACTGTGAATATTTAAAGAAGTTTTTTTACTTGACCCGCTTATACGTGTTAAATAAACAAAGAATGTTTGTAATAAAATTATATGCATAATACACGCAATTATGACACACCATATTATAAAAATAATTAAAAAAATAAAAAGGTCTTGTTCGTTTCAAATCCTACATTGTAGTTGAAAAATGCAACAACTCGTTAATAAAAACAATTATACCCAAAAACCCATATCCTTCAATAAGAGTGATAGTATTTAAAATAGAGATTTCTATGTTTCTAATTCACATATTTTTAATTTAAAGGTGTTATATATTTAGTTTAGTCTGCAATTTCAATTCAATTCTTTCGGCAATTCCTAAAGTGTTTGAGTCGATGCTCACGGACGATATTTTTTGGACTTTTAAGCACTATATCATTCCAAAACAGCATGGATTTTACGAGTTGCGCTCTACAGTGACAAACCTTGCGGTCTATCAAAACTTTTACTCTCTGCCTTGGAAGCTGGACATCAAGTAGACGCCATTTACACTGACCTGGCTAAAGCTTTTGATAGTGTTTGTCATCAACTGCTTATTAAGAAACTTTCCAAGATTGGTATCACGGGAACTTACCTGGATATAATTAAGTCTTACCTTAGTAATCGTCGTCAACGCGTTTCAGTTTGTGGTTCGTACTCCAGAGAGATACACGTCACATCAGGTGTACCGCAAGGCTCGCACATTGGTCCTGTGCTCTTTCTTTTGTTTATCAATGATGTCGCCTCCTGTTTCCGTTCTACACGTTTTCTGTTGTACGCAGATGATCTTAAGCTCTACAACACGGTCGATTCTGGACCAAACAGCTTACAGTCCGACCTAGATAACTTTACGTCATGGTGCTCTAGGAACTTATTAAGTATCAATGTCACAAAATGCAAGGCAATCAGGTTCTACAAGTGTACAAATCCAATCCAATCTGTTTATAGGATTAATAATGAGTTGGTAGAGAACGTGGAGTTCATTAACGACTTGGGTGTAATTTTTGACCGGAGCTTATCTTTTAATAATCACATTGATAGTATATTTATGAAAGCCTTTAGAATGCTGGGCTTTATTAAACGAAACACAAAATACATCCACCATACCAAAGCCATTGCCTGCTTATACAACTGTCTAGTCCGCAGTGTCCTAGAGTACTGTTCTGTTATCTGGGCTCCTGGCTACAACGTCCACAAAAATAGGTTAGAAAGGGTTCAAAACAAGTTCCTCAAATATCTGTTGTATAAACACCATTTTCAGTGCTCAGAAATACCATATGAAACAAGGCTGCTGTTGTGTGGAATGAAAAGCTTGGAGACTAGACGTCAGGACGCATTGCTTCTTTTCATGTTTAAGCTTCTCAATGGCTCCGTGAACTGTGCTGAGCTCTTGGAGCTGATTTTGTTTTTGGTACCTGTTCGACGCACAAGGCAACAACAGCTCTTCTTCGAGCGTCCTCACCGAACGAACTATGGTCTTACGGCAATAATTGATAGAATGGTGCTCAACTACAATAGATTGTACTACAACGTTGATATTTTCCAGTGCTCATTGAGCCAGATTAAAAGACGTATTTCGTAAATTAGGATTAATGCTACTTTGCAACTATTTATTTTGTATATATGTATATTTTTAGTTTGTTATAGGATTTACCATTTGGAATGTTTTATTCCGTAGTGTAAAATTTGTTAATAAATATATAAATTTTATGATGCAGCGTCTCCTCTCGATCGGTTGGAAGTAATAAAAAGAATAATAAAGTGGTAGCTCAGTTGTGGCCACTCAACGTTTATTCACTCAAAAATAGGGACTCTGCTCAGGTTATACGCCGCATTGTGGAAAAGTTTGTGGATGAGTTTTGACGTAAAGCTAACGCGCAGAGTACCGATAATGGAATCCCAATTTTTGAGTTAATAAACGTTGAATAGCCACAATTAAGCTACCACTTTGGTAATATTTTTATTCTTCTAACCGATCAAGAGGAGTCAGACACTGCATCATAAAAACTGCACACTATACTAAATACAGGGTGTTTTCTTATTAAATTTCAATATTAAAGGAGGTGATTTTTGGGTTCATTTTATGAAGAATACTTCATATAAAGGTATGTCCTAAACGTCTTAACTTTTGAGATACAGAGTGTTAAAATTTCAAAAAAATAAAACTTTTTAAATATCCTAACTATTCTTTACCCAATTTTGTTTTAATTTGGCAATATTATTAATGACATTAAGGGGGTAATTTATCACTAACTTAATTACATTTAGTAAGTCCAGTGGCGTCTCAAGAGGCAACTGAAGGAATATTTTCAACAAACAAACGGTACGCCACTGACTGTGTAAATATGTGTAAAATTTGTGTGCTTTCTTTAGATTAAGCAAATAAAAATACTGCTTTTATGTCTCTTAATTTTTTCCGTATCTTGTTTAGTTTAAGAGAAAAAAAAATCACCTAATTGCATATTTTTAGACCATAAAAGAAGCATTGTGGGATCTTTTCCTTTTAAAATTTAGGTTTTATAATTTTTAATTAGCAATTATGTAACAAAAATAATAAATACTTATTTAAATAGGGTTTATATCCAGTATAACAGTTTTTACTAAAAATAAGTGTTTTCGAAATTTTTTGGTTTTTTGAAAATTTTAACACCCTGTATCTCAAAAGTTAAGATGTTTAGGACATACCTTTAAAAAAAGTTTTCTTCTTAAAATTAACCCAACAATCACCTTCTTCAATATTGATATTCAAGTAGAAAACAACCTAGAAATAAATAAATAATAGTTTAAAAAACTAAAAAACACGCTTTTATATGCAACCAAACTAAAAATTAGAAAATAATTTTTCATTACAAAGAGTTTGTCACTTCAGAGTAAAAAGCGTGGGGTGCTTAATATATTAAATGTTATAATTATTCTATTTGCGAATATCTAAGAGGGAAAAGTTATGAAAAAATAGTAAAATGCACCTCACGCTTTTTACTCTGAAGTGACAAACTCTTTGTAATGAAAAATTATTTTCTAATTTTTAGTTCGGTTGCATATGAAAGCGTGTTTTTTTAGTTTTTTTAAACTATTATTTATTTTTCATTTTTTAGTTCGATATATCAATTAGTTTTTTAAAAATAAATGCTCCAGTTTATTCACTAAAAATTCCTTCGCCATTTTGTCAAGAGTAGTATTAGGACACAGAGGATCTGTAAAGGAATTTATTTATCCTGGCGGTCCTAATCAGGATAACGGGATACTGTTTTTAAATTATTGCATTGTCATCGGTCCTTGATACGTGTGCAAAGTTTCAAAGAAATTGAATCACTGGAAGTTGGTAAAAATTAGGCTCAAAGATTCCGTTACATAGATAGATAGATAGATAGATAGATAGATAGTTACAACCCAAGCTAATAAAAGCGTGTTAAAAATATATGAATTAGAAACCGAGAAATCTCTATTTGAAATGCTAATACTCTTATTAAAAGACCTTATAAAAGCAAAAAAACAGCAAATCTGGCGTTGTGTTCAATAAGTATAGTTTTTCCCAAATAAGTATCTTAAGTATTGCTGTTAGATTCTACAAAATAAAAGTACACTGAATGTGCATTTCATATTTTTCTCTAAGAACGAGAAATGCCATAAAATGAGGCCTTGTTGAGTCTTCGTCGTTTTAACCTTGAATACTGTAATAAATACAGAGTGTTTTAAAATTCAGTATAAATATTTTAGGGTCGTATTTTCAAGGTCTAAATAGACTTTTCTTTTAACATATGCCCTAAAATACACCTATTTTTGTAGGCATCTGTAACTTAAAAAAGGTGCGTTTTAATACACATGTTTTTATCAAAAATGGGTATTTCTGACCTAATAAAGATCCGGCATTAAGAAAATATACCCTCATCTGTTAATTAAATGAAATA
Source organism: Listronotus bonariensis (assembly GCA_014170235.1). Classification (NCBI taxonomy): domain Eukaryota; kingdom Metazoa; phylum Arthropoda; class Insecta; order Coleoptera; family Curculionidae; genus Listronotus; species Listronotus bonariensis. The sequence goes on from JACEGR010001044.1 coordinate 99,993, forward strand.
ATATTTTCTAGGCAGATTTTATATTGTGTAGTGAATGCAAGTGAACAACATCTGCCAGCATAGGGCTGCTTCAATTAATAATAATTAAATAATTAATAGTTAATTTATTTATAATTGTTACCTTTACATGTTAATTGCATAAACCAATGATCAGCGGTGAATTAGCTTAGTTGGTTAGGTAGCAGCCCGATTATATTCAATAAAATATGGTAAACATAAATTTGCTAATAAACAAGGGAATAAAAAATAGAAAAAAAAGTTACCCAGTGCGGGATACGGACCCAGAGTATCGACAAGGCATGCACTGCTAAATGCTGCTACCTAACCAACTAGGCTATTTCACTGCTGATCATTGGTTTATGCAATTAACATGTAAAGGTAACAATTATAAATAAATTAACTATTAATTATTTAATTATTATTAATTGTAGCAGACCTATGCTGGCAGATGTTGTTCAATTGCATTTACTACATTAAAATCTGCCTAGAAAATATTATTTCATTTAATTAACAGATGAGGGTATATTTTCTTAATGCCGGATGTTAGACTATAAAAAATACGTCTGCAAAATATTTGTAGTAAATTTTAAAATACCCTGTATAAAGTGCGCCAAAATTTCTACATTTGCTGCTGATAGAGATACATAAGAAATACCTAGATATCTTAGTCCCTGGGGCAGTAATGAAATTGACTTCACGATAATAACTTTTAAACCCCTTTTAAGGGGGTTTCTTTTCACGAATCTACTACGAATATTCATACCGCCATATATGGAAGCGGCGCGTTAACCCAGCCTGTCAATGTCAAATTTTTCAGGTGTCGGACTGGGAAAACGCGTCACTTTTTTGTCAGACAATTTTACCACCATGTTTTACATGCAGTTTTTAAACATTGTGCTAAAAATCGTAAGTGGTACAGTTACGAAACCAAATGGCTCATTGACGTGTTTTGAGTATTGTTCTATTCTATTCTATTTTCGGTTTTTGGCTTTGACACTTAGTGCATACAGCCATCGTCAAGTGGTTGGAAAATTGGATTGTCGGGTTCTAGACCCCCAGATTTTCCTTTTATTTTAAATATTTGTATTTATCTATCTCTATCTCTTTGTTTTACATGCATAAATTGTGACTATTAAGCCAGCGGCTGCTACTGGTATCGCGCATAACCGTCACTTTCACTACTGACGTATTTCCGCAATGCGTGCGCACCTCCTCGACCATACGAGGACACCATGTGTTCAACACCAAAACGTAAAAACTTCAGGCTTTAGGAATCTTCACTCACAGTGCTTAGCCCCAGAAGAAAGAAGCCCCAATTTAGCGTGAATCTTTTCTCGATCCCCAAGGGTACAGCTACGCTCGTACGACGCCCTCAATCGCCTACCCGGGAAGTCTATGTAGACCTCTACGTAAACGTGAACCGCACTACTCGAAGACCGCGGAATAGTATATTACATTACAAGTGTGGAAAATGACTAATTTCACACGAGTGGGAATATTGTAGCACGAGGCGTTAGCCGAGTGCGACAAACCCACGAGTGTAAGAAAGTCATTTTCACACGAGTACTGTACACTATTTTTCCTACGACCACAAATTATTCACCAAAAAAAAATAAATTAAAGTTTGTCTGTTCAGAAAAATAAAAAACAATTGAGAACTTTGCAACACTAGGGTGATATTTACTTTGCAACACTAGTGTGATATATACTTTCCCTCACTGCTATATAATACTGTTTTGACAATATTTTTACATCGAAAATCACCTACCTAGAAGCATTATATAACTTTTATCATTTTGGAATTTAAAAAGGCCCTCACTTAATAAAAATTGTATGGTTTTGTTAGGTAATAACGCTAATAGTTTAATACGGTTTTCTGCTATTATAAGGGTTTTTAAAAATTATCGATTCTTACATATTTTAGACACTCTTCTAAATAAAACGTAAGTGGTGCATATCCAAAATATTCCGTTTTTAAAAAATATCAGTAAATAAACTTACGGGACCGGGGAGTGAAAAGGGGTGCTGGGTGGGGTAAAATTGGTAAAACGAGTTAATGAAACTGAACATCACATGTAAAATTAAGTAAAAATAACAGTTTTTCCTCATATTTTTAAGAAAAAATATAAAAAATATGAAAATTGTAAATGCATAACCTAAAGTCCTTAAAGTAAGGAAAAGAAAACGACTACCAAACGTCAGTTACCATGCAAAATATGGAAAGCATTTGGCAACGTCGGAAGGGTCTGATTCTATTTATGAATGGATAAAGAAAGTGGATTCATAAAGTGTGTATTAGCCTTAGGTTTAATTAGGGATTAAAAAAAAAAGATTTAACTAGTTGTTTGAGTACACGAAGAAAGAGAGGAAGGAATTTGATCTATAGGCTTTTTTCTCTGGCGCTTTAGGTCGAACGGTCAAGCGGCAAGGCTGCCTCTATAAAGTACGTGCTCAAAGGTAGAAGGGAGATTTTAAATTTGATCTACTTACCTGACAACACTGTGCCAGTCAGTGAAAGTTGTTTTTGTGGTTATGTCTATTTTTGTTTATGTTTTTATTTTTTCGTAAATTTTAATAAATATAAAATAAGATGATTTTCGCTAATTTGGGTTCTACCGTTTAAGGTAAATAAAAAGTTTTTTACTGTCACTACAATAAATATGTCACTTGCAAAACCAATAGCAGTTTTTAGAATGACATCATAATATGTATCACACCAGTGTTGTAAAGTACTTTGCAACACTAGTGCTGTAAAGTACTTTGCAACACTAGTGTGATATAACGCATTTTCTATGCATGAAATCAGTGTGCTATTTGCTATTTTCTACAAGTGGTCGTAGGAAAAGAGTCTTTTGAGTATTGAATTGGGCGGGTTTCGTAACTGCAAACCTTACGATTTTTGGCACAATGTTTAAAAATTGCATGTAAAACATTGTGGTAAAATTGTCCGACAAAAATTACGCGTTTGCCCAGTCTGGCACCCGAAACATTTGAAATTGACAGGCTAGGTGAAAGCGCTGTTTCCTTATATGGCGGTATAAATATTTCGTGGTAAACTCGTCAAAGGGACTCCCCTAAAAATGTTTTTATGTTTTACCCATCTATTATTGATCTGTAATACCTTAGAAACGGAATATGTTATGGTAGCAATAATACCTGCTATCACACTCTAGGGGCATTATGATAATGCCCGCTTATAATGCCCTAATGCGCTAATATGGAAATTTTATTGCTTATCCAATTTTATTTCTCTCACAATAAAGATCAAGTTTATACAAACATATGTATTAAAATAAAATCAATAACTTACCAGTTCCTGAAAATATGCCATTAAAACGGTTTCGGTTATTTGAAGAATTGCGTTCGCATCTTTCCAAATACCAAATATGCCATACTCCCGATCATTCTGTTGCCTTGAGTTAACTGGCAAAAGATTTTCGGTCGCTTTTATGGCCTTTTCTCTTATATTTTCTGGAATTTCTTCCATTTTGAGCAAATCGTTAAATAAAAAATGCCAACTGACTAACTGATAGAAACATCAAAGTCAAACTTAACACCAGTCATTATCTATTTACGTATACAGGTACAGGTGCAACTTATTTTTATATTGCGAATAAATATTGTAATTAGTCATTGAAAAACTCTTTTTGGGTAAAACATAAAGCATTGTATGCACCACGGGCTTTACTGGACTATAATGCCCATCAGGTCGAAATCCACCTTCAGGGCATTATAGTCCTAGTAACGCCCTTGATACATAAATAGCTATAAAATTGTTACCTATTATCATGAAGTCAATTTCATTACTTGCCCAGGAACTATCTATTTAATTATCTGTGCTACAACTTGGGGTTAAGTAAAAGTTCTGAAATAAATAATCATGAGCAGCAAGACCTATTATGCCAAAGTTTAAATAAAGCGCATGCACTGATACGTGGCATTCCAGTCAATGTCAAATGGGAAGCAGCAGTCAATTTATAACTATATCAATTCACCATGTATTATATTTTTGCGAATTTCTCTAATATCACAAATTTGTCAATTTGTTGATAAAATTACAGTGTTTTCTAATTAACGATAGCTTTTTTACCACGAATTAACACACCCCTGTCTGACCTAGTTATATTAAATCGCGGATTTTACATATAAAATACATTAATTCTGTTTTGACTGAGTTTAACTGCAGACTTTTAAGCAGCAGTCGTGAATTTAAGTTTTTGCCAATTTTGGTCCTAATTTTAGCACAAGAATAAATATATTAACCAGAAGGATATCTCTTTTACCTTGAGCGGCGCAGGCTGTGACCTTCGAGGGCTACTAAACCGAAATTCTAAACCGAAATTGCCAGTGCAGTAGTGAAAGGCGAAGCAACGACTCGGTAACGGTCAATGTATTTTATATAGTTTATTGCGATACGTTTTATTTTTCTGGACTATAATATTCTGTGGTTCTATTCTACCAATAAAGCCCTTTAATTTGATACCCATATTGAGGTTGTAGTAAAGTAATATGTAATCCGCCATTTTGTATCGGCGGCCATGTTGATTTACAATCATAAAGAATATGTTATATTGTATTGTCATCAAGACTAAGGAAGTGTACCAAATTTCAGATCGATCGGTCGTCAGGAAGGGGGTCAAATTTCAATTACTAGATTTGACCCAAAAAATAATTCCAAATAAATAACAAACAGGTCAAGTAAAACCGTTTAAAAATAGTTTTTTTACATCCTTGTGAACAATTTCCAATTAGTTATTTAATTAAATGGTTTGTTACAGTTAGACTATTCCATACCCTCAAATGGATAAATAGAAACTTCAAAAATATGAAAAATAAAAAATTGTCATATGCGAAAATAAATAGACACATTTCATAATAATTATTAATATATCTCAATACGACATATTATTAAAGCATCTGTTTTATTTGATTGCATAGATGTTATAAAATGCATTATAATAATAAGGCCGCCTTCGAGATATCCTTCTGGTTAATATATTTATTCTTGTGATTTTAGTGTGAAATACTTTTTCAAAAATAGTTGCACATACTACGTTCTGTATTATTGATAGATTTTTGTTCTACTTGGTATATTTTTGCAAAAACTTTGTTACATTTACACCCCCATTAACTTTATTTACTTTTTAACGTACAAAATAATTATTTACATCAGTTTGTTGGGTTATTTCTGTAGTTTCTAAATCAATAATTAGATCTTCAATAAGTCTTAAAATATACAGAGTAGGACAAAAGTTTTTTTTAGTGTTCCATTAAAAAAACACACACTTTTTGTCGTACGCTGTATACAGGGTGTCCCACCATATTCGACACGGTCTGTAGCTGGATAACCATGGGGTTTTTAAAAAAGTAAATACTGGAACATATACAGGTCGGATAAGGACACAGTATAAAATTATTTTACTCTATACAGGATGTCTCAAAAAAGTGTGACGTATCAAAGTTATATTTTTTAAATGGAACACCCTTTATTTTATGACGGTTTTAGATTCTACATAAAAAATAATTTAAGTTTGTTAATAGTACCAAGTGTCTAATTTTATTCGTTTTTGTGATTTTTTTTCAAAATGCAGGGGTGCAATTAAATTAATTTTATTTTAACAATATAAACTCCTTAAACTTTAAAAATTTTTACAAGATTTGGAAAAGTCTGCCTTATCATACGTAGGTCATATCGAGCTCATAGATTATACAGGGTGATCAAAAAATAATTTCAATTTTTTAGAAAGTCAAATAGCAATATCTCTCTTATTTTAAATGGAACACCCTATATTTTTTACACCACATGATGACAAACCAAATGCTCTTTCAAATGGTTATAGGTTGCCTATACCTATCTTTTATACTTTTTAAGTAAATTCCGTTTTAACATATTTTTATTCCAAATGTCTATTTAAATGTAAGTCGGCTGTGATATAGCTATGTCTATTTACTAAGCCGTTATTGCAAAATGTAAATTTGTTGGAAAAAAGCACAAAATTAAAAGATTTTGTATTATCTGCCACTATTTTTAAAATTCACATAAAAAAATTCATTAGTTGCTTATATAGCTACTTCCAATAACACTTATTTCAGCTGAATGTGGTCATGATAAAACTTGTGTTTTTATACAATCCTAATAACGCCTCTGGTCAGTTATGACGACATTCTGTGACCTATAACTCGTTTCTTCCATTATCCATAATCACTGTGTCAAATTTTTTAAAGCAACTATTAAGGTTATCGGATGGTTTCTCCTTGAATATTTTTAGGATTAACTCTAGACTAAAGTAAACCATTTTTTTACATCCTACCAGTATTATATCATCTTGTTGTTGTAGAAGAAGGGTTTTTATTTAAAATCATTAAAATTTCTTTTAAACAGATTAAAACGCTAGTAATCAATAAATGGTCGTTGTTATTTCCTTAAGAAAAATATTAGTTGCTGCTATATCACAGCCAACTTTAATTTAAATAAACATTTGGGATAAAAATTTGTAAAAACAGATTTTACTAAAAAGCACCAAAGATAGGTATAGGCAACCTACACACCATTTGAAAGAGTATTTTATTTCTCATCATGTACAATATTTGATCTTGATTTGACCTACGTATGATATGGCAGACTTTTTCTAATCTTGTTACACATTGTAAAGTTTAAAGTGTTAAAAGTGTTAAAGTAAAATCAATTTAATTTTACCTCTGCATTTTTCAAAAAAATCAAATATCACAAAAACGAATAAAATTAGACACTTACTACTATAAACGAACTTGAGTTATTTTTTAAAGTAGAATCTAAAACCGTCATTAAATATAGGGTGTTCCATTTAAAAAAATATAACTTTGATCCGTCACACTTTTTTGAGATACCCTGTATAGACTAAAATAATTTTATACTGTGATCTTATCCGACCTGTATATGTTTCAGTATTTAATTTTTTAAAAACCCCATGGTTATCCAGCTACAGACCGTGTCGAATATGGTGGGCCACCTTGTATATTAAGAGAGAAAAGAATTCTGACAAAAAATACAGATACTACAGACTCATCCTAACAAAATGGTGTTTTTATTTATTTTTATACGTTAAAAAATTAAAAGTTAGGAGAATGTAAGTTTATAACGTTTCTACTGGGAATTAAAAATTATTCTTCAGATTTCCATGGCGATATTTCGAAAACTGATTGAAATAGGTATATGAAATGTAGTATTTTCTTAAAGGTTTTGAAAAATCTTTTTAATGGTCAAATAATATATAGGTTGTTTTATTTAAAAAAAAACATACTTTTTGTTGTACCCTGTATATCTTAAGGTATAATTAAAATCGGATTAATAATTTGGAAACTACAGAATTAACCCAACAAACTGATATTTTTAATTATTTTGTATAATAAAAATTAAAAAAGTTAAGCTAAATTTATAACTCGACATCCGGTACACCAAAATTAATTATGTAAATTATTCAAATTGACCACCCTCCCGCAAAATTTTTACAGCAAAGCTTCGAACAAAAAGAAAGCCTTAAGTGTCGAAAGCCTTTGAAAAAGGTTGTCAACACCCATCGAAACACATACCCTCGTCCTCATCTGACATGTTGACACCTAATAAATAAAAGAACACTAAATCAAACAAAATGTGACGTAAGGTCACAGGCGGTCTGCTAGAGATAGAGTAAAAAATTGGTAAAATACACAACTGGCTCGATATTTTACCAATTTTAGGACTTCTTAGAACTCTTTCATTGGTTGGAAATTGGCTAATTATACAAGCCCCAGATATGCAATACAGGACCGGCCCTAGATCTTTTGACGCCCTGGGAAAACATGAATTTGGCGTCTACCTTTTGAAATTTTTCTTTATGTCCCATGCAGTGGCGTAGTTAAAAGGTATTGAGGTCTGGGGCGGAAAGTAAAGTCGGGGCCCATAGTATTTCAATAAATCAATTTTGTTTTTGGGAAAAATATGGGACAAAAATGAAAAAGATCCTCATCCTTAATACGGGGCCTTTCTTCAGTATAACATAATATACTTAGGTCAGAGCCCCCTTGTTAAGAAAAAAACTTGAAAAATCAAACAAAAACACCCCTTTTCTTTACTTTTTTATTCTTAAAAATAAAAATTTACCCAAAATCCCTCTTTTTGGGGCAACGTTCTTATAACCGAATTCGAAGAAAATAAAATACAAAAACATATTTACAGAACAGAATTACAAGTAAAATAACTATTTTAAAAATAAGCTCTTATTAAAATACGCTCAACAAAATTAAATAAACTTTTCTTTACAAGTTTAACTGTAAGCATATAACCTCATTACACAACTTATATACAGAGTGATGCATAGCCAGACTGGCCATAGGAAATCCCATATAAATTTTAATACCTCTAAATAATGGCTTCCTTATTGATTTTACTACAAAATTGTATAAGACTATTTTGAAGACGTTGATAAGACAAACATAAACACGAAATTTTGTGATTTTCCAATAAGCCAATTAAAAATTATTTTGGAAAAACTATTTGTAAAATAGTAGCATACCTGAAATATACCGTAATGAATCCACCAGTAATGAATACATCATAATGAATAACTAATAAACAGTCGAACGTCAATAAAAAAATTGACCAGACATTTTATTTAGCTTTAATTGTCTATAAAATGGCGCCCCCAGCTTTGCGATAGCTGTCAAAATAAAAAGTTATGATGTAAATAAATTTTAAGTTTAAGGTAAAGTGCCCTCTGGTGGTATTCAAAAAAGTACTTTTGTCTTAAAATTTTAGAATCTGCAAAGGTTGATTTGTGTGCCAAATATCAACTGGATTGGTTAAAAAATAAATGCAATATGGCGAAAAACCAATATAAAAATTGAACTTTGACGGCGTGTAACTCGAAAACAAATGACATTTTGAAAAAATATTATATGAAATTCTACCCTTATTTTGTCAAGTAGAATCACCCCCTTAAGTTTCGTGATCGATTTTTGAATCACCCTGTATATATAAATTTTGGTAAATGTTTCAAATTGGTTCTTAATTAAAAGTAATTTAGTTATATCTGTCTTAAAAAGAAATTAAATCAGAATAATAAAAAATTGTACCATATAATGTTAATTCATGTTTTTAAATTGAAAAATTTTCCGATTTATTGCACACTTAATGGACCACACTGTATATTTCTTAACACTGATGTGACGGCGTCATATAGACTTTAAATTCCGTTTTAGCGACCCCAAAAACCTACAGTAACTAAAACCAGAGACTAAGGTCAGATCTATTTTTTTTGTGTGGCTCTGTAATAATCCTGGGTAATCTTCTAGAACCTGCGGCAACTCCGATTTTAACGAAATTTGGTATACGGGGTTTTTGGGGCGCTGATCACGAATCTAAGAATTTTTGGCGGAAACGTTTTGTTCTTAAGATATTCATCATCAGACTTGAATTTTAAACTAATCCTATTTTTACAATATTCCCCCTTCCTTCCTAACCATAGATACACATAGGGCTTCATGGCACTCTGGGATTGAAATGATTCAAAGTATAGCTATGCAATTTAATGCAAAAATAATGTAAAATACGTAAAAACGGGGTTTTAAAAGGTGAAAATCAAACATTGTGTGCCACTTTAGCTTTAAATCAAGAATTGTGTGCAAAAAGAAGGGGGAATATAGTAAAAATAGGATTAGTTTAAAATTCAAGTCTGATAATGAATATTTTAAGAACGAAACGTTTCCGCCAAAAATTCTTTCAGATTTGTGATCAGCACCATAAAAACCCCCGTATACCAAATTTCGTCAAAATCGGAGTTGCCACAGGTTTCTAGAAAATCACCTAATCCTGGAAAAGAAGTGTAAAAGTGGCTGTAAGATGTATAAATTAGTTTGAAGATGAGTATACATACCTCTAAAATTCAAAAACGTCGCTATAATGAGCACATTCGTTATAATTATGGCCAATGCCATAATAAAGATGATTCCGGCCTGCGTGAGGGATTCCAGAGTGAAAACAATTTCTGTATCATCGCTTGATTGGCTGAAGATAATCATGGTTGATGTGTCTCTCGAACGTAGCATCGTGTTAAAATGGATAAAGGGCGGTCATTTCTAGTTATGCCTGTTCATGCTTGGGATTTCGACGATGCTGGACTTTTGTGTTGAGTAAAAAGTGGAAGACCTGCAAATAAATAAAAACGGTCGTTAGGGTCTTCTATGCAGATTGTTCAAAAATGTGAAAATATTACAAAAAGCTTTTTAGTTATACAGGTTTATACAAATTAGGTGTATCCCATTAGTAACTTTGTTATAATTCAAAATGTATTTGTACGACCGGGAGTAATATACAATTATACGCCCCCATTTGAAGGCGTAAAAATGCACTTTTACGCCCTAAGGCAAAAAAGTATCAAAAACGCCCACATTTATAAATGAGGGCGTAAAATAGCACTCTTACGCCCTAGGGCAAAATAGCTATTTATGTATCAAGGGCGTTACTAGGACTATAATGCCCTGAAGATTTCGACCTGATGGGCATTATAGTCCAGTAAAGCCCGTGGTGCATACAATGCTTTATGTTTTACCCAAAAAGAGTTTTTCAATGACTAATTACATTATTTATTCGCAATATAAAAATAAGTTGCACCTGTACCTGTATACGTAAGTAGATAATGACTGGTGTTAAGTTTGACTTTGATGTTTCTATCAGTTAGTCAGTTGGCATTTTTTATTTAACGATTTGCTCAAAATGGAAGAAATTCCACAAAATATAAGAGAAAAGGCCATAAAAGCGACCGAAAATCTTTTGCTAGTTAAATCAAGGCAACAGTATGATCGGGAGTATGGCATATTTGGTATTTGGAAAGATGCGAACGCAATTCTTCAAATAACCGAAACCGTTTTAATGGCATATTTTCAGAAACTGGTAAGTTATTGATTTTATATGTTTGTATAAACTTGATCTTTATTGTGAGAGAAATAAAATTGGATAAGCAATAAAATTTCCATATAAGCGCATTAGGGCATTATAAGCGGGCATTATCATAATGCCTGCTTATAATAGCAGGTATTATTGCTACCATAACAGATTCCGTTTCTAAGGTATTACAGATCAATAATATATGGGTAAAACATAAAAGTATTAAAAACGCCCACATTTATAAATTTATAAAACAATAATAAAATTAAATAATGCCCCTTTTTTTTGTAAAAAAAAACAATTTATTTAATTAAACATAAGTTAAAAGTATACTGATTACTATTTGAAACATTAAAAGCTGGAAAATTTTCTCCCAAGTACAGAGAGCCGCGGGCGTAAAAGTACTATTTTACGACCTTGGTATAAAAATACCGATTTAATTGACAAACCAGATACTTTACGCCCTTTAAAACTGAAAAATGTCAAAGACAGTTGACATTTTTAGTAGAACACCTTGTAAATTATCGTTGGGTTCGGGATACGCACTCTTTTCACTCCGACTCACTCAATTTGAAATTACAAAACTGGGCCCGATAGAGTTAACTTAGGTACAGTGACGGAATTAAAATCTCGTACACCTAATTTTTCCTAGTGTGATGATGGCTTTTGCGTACCTGGATCACCAGGAAATATACCTTACTTGACCAATTGTTATTTGTCACACATTTCAAAATTATATTATTTTACTTTATTTAATTTTGGAAAATGAATGAACTAGAGAAGGCGAGAGTAATTACTCTATTCGAAGAAGGTGTTTCTCTGGGAAGAATAGCTCAGCAGAGTCGGGAAACGAAGAAGCACTATTCAAACCCTCAGAACTAAATGGGAAAATACTGGATCATTGGAGAAAAGGACTGGAAGTGGTAGAGAAAATTTCAAACGAAAATCAAAATAATGATCTGATAGATTTTTGCGAAACAATCCATTTCAGACAGCTGTAGAAGCACACAACCAAACTAATTTTCCTGGGACAGTAAGCACGGCAAGAAATCGTATTAGGAAAAATTCGGAATTGAGAAGCAGTGTAGCTGCTAAAAAGCCACTTTTGACCGATATGAATAAAGTGCAAAGAATGGGGTTTGCACTGGAATATTTACCGCAGGGTATGGATTTTTGGGAAAGGGTAGTATTTACCGATGAGAAGATTTTTCAATCTTATTATAGCGGGAAGATTAGAGTGTATAGGCCGCAAAACACACGGTATGAAGACAGGGCCGTATTAACTGTTTGGGGCGCCCTAGGCTTGAAATCCCGAAGCGCCTATTTTCCCCCAAAAATTTTTGAAGAGCAAAAAAAGGTCCTTTCCTCCGTAGCGACTATTTTGAGTGCCAGACGCCTTACTGCCTAAACTTTTTTAAAAACTTCCCTCTCTAGCGCCTATTACTCCCCTGTCTGGCGCCAATTTTTCATGGCGCCCTAGGCTGTAGCCTAGTCAGCCTAATGGATAATACGGCACTGTATGAAGAAAAATATACCCAACATGTTAAAACAAGTGGAATATTTTTTGTTAATGTATGGAGGTATATGTCTTTCAGAGGGCTAGGTATATGCCACCGTATTCGAGAAAGATTTAATAGTCAAGCTTATATACACATACTCCAAAATGTTATTATGCCATCGGTAAACAATATATTTGAACAAGAAAATTTTAATGACAACTGCCTCGTATATACAGCAAGGAGAGTTTCGGACTGGCTATGGCTACTGGAAAATAACATTTCATTGTTACCTTGGCCCTCAAGAAGCCCTGATATCAATCCAATCGAAAACGTTTGGGGATATATCGTAAAGGAAATTAACAAGAACAATGATTTCCATCCACAAAACAGTGATCATTTGTGGAATAAAATTAAAGAAACCTAGAATAATTACAATGTTCACCATGCACAAATGCTGAATGCATCAATGCCCACAAGTTTAAACTTATTAGTGGAAAAAATGGTGGTGAAATATTAGGCCAGTGTTTTTTCTTTAATATTTGAATAAAATAAATTATATATTCATTTGGAGTCATGTATTTTATTGAATATTAATTAAGGTGAGAACAAGGTAAAAAGCCAAGTTTACCAAAATATTGAAAACTGACATAAAATGTTAACCTAAGTATCCGAAATTTTATTTCCGTCACTGTACTTCCGGAGTGAAAAGAGTGCGTATCCCGAACCCACTTTATATTTTCGGAAATACACTGCTGCTTAAGGGGGGAGATGGTTAATTTGTGGTCAAAAAGGTACATTTTTATTAATTTTATTTGGTACATTAAAATTGGAACATTGGATTAATACTGTGTACAATTTTTGTTAAGAAATTCTAAAAAATGCGGCAAAATTGATTTCTCGATTTAATTTACTCCGTCACAACATTTTTTCTGTAAAGTTTTTTAAAAAATGTCTACCAGTGGCGTTTGGACAAGTTTATATTGATTTTTTCAAGAAAAAAATAGTACGCCTCTGCTTTTTCTTTGAATCAATATTATTTTTGATATACTCATTTACTATAAAGTTAGTTAGGTCTTTAGATATTTTATCGTATGACGAAGGATTTTCGTTAAAAAAAACAATTCTGTTGCTGGGTAAATTTTGCCATGCATCAAAATGGCTTTTATTTTTAAATGGTTTTACTTAACTTGACATTTTTATTTATTTGGAATTATTTGTTATTTATTTATTTGGGTCAAATCCAGTAATTGGAATTTAATTCCCTTTCTGACGACCGATCAATCTGAAATTTGGTACACACTCTTAATCTTAATAACAATGCTATAAAACATATTTTTTATGATTGTAAATCCAAGATGGCCGCCGATACAAAATGGCGGATTAAATATTACTTCACTACAACCTTAACATGGGTATCAAATAAAAGGGCTTGATTATATATTGAAATTAAAATCCAAGATGGCCGCCGCGACAAAATGGCGGATTACATATTTTTCTCACAGCTACTTTAATATGGATATCAAATGAAAGGGCTTGATTCGTAGAATAGAGCTCACTATGAAAAAATTAAAATCTAAGATGGCCGTCGCCACAAAATGGCGAATAAAATATATTTTTTTACAACTACCTCAATATTAAATCTTTGGTTAGTTCTGGTTTTTACAGTAAGACATTAAATGAACTCAATGGAATAAAAAGTATTACCTAACAACAAAACTAAAAACTCGTATTACCAATTTTCTCCTCAATCAGGGGCGGATCCAGAGAAGGGCGCAGGGGACGCGCGCTCCCGATGAGCCCTACAGAACACATGATAGTGGCCAGTTTGATCTTGTAACTTTTGAAAATGCAATGTTTTACAACTGTTTTTTAAACATTAATTAACTTTTTTGTTAGTTCTTAGTTATAGTTTTATTTAAGCTTTTTGTTTGTATTTAAAAAAAACTGTAGGTGTGTGTACAATAGAAGATTTTTTATTTGCGCCCCCTTGAGACGTAGTTCTGGATCCCCCCTGTCCTCAATCTGGGATATTGATCAGACAAATAATAAAATCGTTGGGTACATGAAATTTTTATTATAATATGTACTCTGTATACGCCCAACGATTTTATTATTTGTCTGATTAATACATAGATTGAGGAGAAGATTGGTATGATCTGATAGCTAAGACTTACTTAATTATTTTTTAGCTTTTAGTACATAACCTTCATAATTTTTATTGTAACTACGCTCCTGTTGAAAAGAAAGCATTTTCGGGCATAATTTTATTTGAAAAATTTTCTAATTTCTTTTTGCATTTTATACAGGGTTAAAAGAAAAGTAACCTAAAAATAGTTTTGTATAAGGAGAGTTGATTATTAATGTAACCATTAAATTGCTTATAAGAGTGGTGGAAACTGTAGCTTTTTATTTATTTTGACCTGTGCATTTCGTCAAAGTCAGCGGTTTCAATTGATTTATTTATAAATTATTAATCTTTGCGTGTTCTATTGAAGTGCAATGCGAAAATATTTCCAAACCATGATTTATTACTATATATAACAGATCTTTCAACCAAAAGCAATACATCCAATGACTTGAAACGTTCTTTAAAACGTCTAGACATATTTTATATCTATATAAATCTCATCAATTATATTTTACTGATCATGATAAATCTTTTGACTAAACCTGTTAGAATTGGCTTATAAATTATCCAAATAAATAAAACAAATAAATTTGGCATATACAGACTCCCAGGATGGAGTTTACAAATAGAAAAATTGATAAAAAACATATTTTTCAAAAAAAAAAAAAAATCGAAGGAATAATGTTTTTTTGGTATACAGGGTTCACAAAAACATAAATTAACTACTTTTGTTTTTTATTTTTTGGCATGGGTTAGTTTAAAATTCAAAATAGATTTGATCACATTTGTTTTCAGCTGGAAAATTGTGTGGTGGAAGATATTTAAATAGCAAAATATGAAATTACAACAAAAGTCATTTATTCAAAATTATCAAACGTTTTTAAAGCTATAGTTCATACAGACGCGAAAAGCGAATTGCGAATTTCATTCTTATTGGTTAATTTCACATAAAATTAAAGGCGGGTAATTCAAAATGTTGATAGTTTAAAGATGTTGCGAATTCGCCAAATTTAAAATCTAATGGGCGGGAAACTTGAGATCATTAGGTTTGTTCCAGCAGGCAGTCAGAAATGTTTGCAACCGTTAGGATTCTGCGCACGTCAAATTTGTCGTTCTAGCAGTGCCATGTTTGTAACATTATACAATTGTTTGTTGTTCCAGCAGTAGTTTTAAGATGTTGGAAACATGTTGGAAACTGTTTGAACGTAAAAAAACGGGGTTTTAAAAGGTGAAAATCAAATATTGTGTGCCACTTTAGCTTTAAATCAAGAATTGTGTGCAAAAAGAAGGGGGAATATAGTGAAAATAAGCTTAGTTCAAATTTGAACTTTGATGATGAATATCTCGAGAACGAAACGTTTCCGCCAAATAATTCTTTCAGATTCGTGATCAGCGCCCCAAAAACCCCCGTAAACCAAATTTCGTCAAATCGGAGTTGCCGCCGGTTTCTAGAAAATTACCAAAAAATTAAATGGCATCAAATTTGGCCCATCCTGTACCTACACCTCCTATAAAAAGCTTTCACTAAATTGTATTCTTCTGCATGGCACACTCATTACCAAAAAACTGGGTTAGGTAAATATTAAGTTAAAGGTAAAATGTAATTAACTTCTTTAAATTAACTGTCACTTCTGGTTGTTTGGCCCATTTCAGCAAACTATTTTTAGTACTTGCCCCAGCTAATATTTATCATTATTACCGTCGAAGGAGAGGCGTTGCGATGTTCAGGAAAAGGTGCCGCATTGCCCAACCTCACGTTTTTTTACAAAAAGAATACTCGATGGCTTTAAAATTAATTGAGTTTGTTTTGTGTACTTTTTAAATGTCGTGCATAATTTAAAGTGGAGAACAAACAATGATATTTTAAAATAGAAGTCATCGTTAAAATTATTTTTTCAGTTATTAAAATTTTAAGTTAAAATTAATAACAAACTATGGGAAGTACGGGAAAAGAATGGGATTTTTTTATCTTTTTGACATCCCACGAAGGCATATGCCTAAATACTAGAGTTATTAGATGTTTAACTCATCGTTCCCCCTGTTTGGTCAATGTTGTCCAAGCACTAAAACATGCAGTTATGCATTTCACAGCACCTTTTAGACAACGCGGTAGTGCCACCATGGTAGTTATTTTTAAATATCTACTACCTAAATATAAAAATTATTGGGCATTATGAGGTAGAACAAGGGATTGTTGGGGAATTATGGGGAATTACGGAGAATTACGGGGCATTACGGTTAAGTTCGAGGAATTATTAGAAATTATGGGGAAGTATTGAAAATTATGGAAAAAAATCATGCTTTTAGGTTTTTGCAAAACATTCTCTTTTTGTAAATCATATTTTTTTTAAACAATTTTTTATTAAGGATAACTTTTCGTCGAAAAATATTTTTTTATCCATTTGTCCCCTTGTAAACCCCATTCGTGGACAGTCTATATACCTTACGGACGACACTGGTAAAAATTAGTGTTTAAAATTTCCCAAAAATATTTGAACTAATATAAAATTTACGATAAAAAACAATTATTTTTCTTAAAGTTTAATACCGTGTAGTTCTAAAAGTATGAACGTTAAGGACATATGTTCATATGAAGTTTATTTCTTATTTTCTGATATTTATATTAAAGTTTGTCGGAAGAGTTTTTGGACACTCTGTATATATAACATATATATTGTTTAAACAATACAAAGAATTACATCCCCCTTTGAGAGGTTTATAATTTTAAATAATATGAAAAAAAACTATATTAAAATGAAGCAATTACTGAAGACCTATGGCGAAAAGTCTTCACTGACTCGACTATAAAGCTGGATTTATAGATTGACGTTTCTGTTTCCGTTTGCCGTTTGATGTTTTCAGTTAGAAGATGAAACAACAACTTTCCATTTGTCAATTTAAACTTTCTGTTTACCGTTTACATATACCAAATCAGAAACCGAAACGTCAAACGGCGATCGGTGACAGAAATGTCAATCCATAAATTCAGCTTTATTATGAAAAAGAAACCTCCGATTTTCGACAGTGAAAAGAAAAACTCCCGCTTTTCGTGTCATTCATCTAGATACTCTTTACTGACTCTAACTGGTTTCGCCTGCTTCACAGGACTTCTATAGCAAAATGGCGGCACCGGGTCTATGATGAATAACAAAAAAGCATGAGTCTTATATGAACGACTTCGTTGTTCGACGGTAAGATATAATTTTACCGTTGATACCGTACCATCGTTTAGTGATTGTCATTAAGTTTTACCGGAAGACGGCAAATAAAATATAATAAATTTAACGAAAATAGTTCTCTAGTGTCGTAATAACATATGAAAAAGGAGATCTCTCATTTTCGACCAACAATACAAACATTTATTTTTATATTTTTAATATTTTTTTTCTCTAAGGCATGCATTTTGAGTATAATAAAATAAAATGCATTGTCGTATAACTATAAGTTGATAATAGAAGAACCTTTTTGGTATTTCAAAGACTATCTTGTAGAAAGTGTTAAAAAAAATTAAAAAATTAAGTTCTTGCGTCTTTTAAAACACTTTTTTAAGAGGGTCTTTTAGATACCATTTTCCACTTTATAGCCGTATGAATATGCCAAGAAATGTTTGTTATTTTTTTTATTGGAAAACTATACGTCGACAAATATTGAAAGATTTAATTTGCTTAGAAGTAAAATAAAAATTCTAAACATAATTTTCGGACCGAGAAAAACTAGTAAAAATTTCGATAATATTTGATACGTTCCGAATTTTGTAATAAAACTCGGTAATTAGGGATTTTCTGACCCGAGCAATTTATATCCGATGTTAATTTTTAGGTGTTATCTAGAGGACGCTACCTACACTACTTTGAATTTTTTCAAAACGTCGCAACTTTTTGTGCTTCCCTGTATGTACCATCCGAATGAAATATTGAACTCTCCAATGCTTTTAAAAAGGTATACTTTGTAAGAATCGCTCTGAGCATCCGATTTCAGGATATTGGCCATTAAGTGATTTAGTGCAACCCAAAAAATTCCTTAAAAATAGCGTACTAGCCATAACTACAACTGCTTCATCATAAACGAATGATTTCATGCAAATATTTATTTATTCATATACTTTTTGGTTGCACTAAATTACTTAAATGCAAATATCTTGTAAACGGTGGCTCAGAGCCACTCTTACAAAGTATACCTTTATTGTGTAGAAAACTTAGAAGAATTTACTGGTTTACTTAAATAACACGTACAGAGTAGCACAAAAAAGTTGGGACGTTTTAGAGAAATTGAAGGTAGTGTAGGTGGCGTCCTATAGTTAACACCTAAAAATTAACATCAAATATGAATAGCTTATGTCTAAAAACCCCTGGATACCGAGTTTAATCACAATATTCATATTGTATTAAATATTATCGAAATAATTTAAAAATATTTTTTGGACTTTGATCCCTGTATTTCGGATAATATCAACTTTTGTACCGAGGTAAGATAAGTTAAATCGCACTATTTTAACGTCACAATTATTTAGTTAGATTATGGCCCATTACTTAGGGACCACCCTGTATAGAGGGGCATCACAGATATTTAAAAAAATAATAAAACTTTACCACCCTGTATCATAAAAGTTAGCAGTGTTAGGAAATAGGGTTATTTACATTTTTTGTTTTACCCATCTATTATTGATCTGTAATACCTTAGAAACGGAATATGTTATGGTAGCAATAATACCTGCTATCACACCTAGGGCATTATAAGCGGGCATTATGATAATGCCCTAATACCCTAATATGGAAATTTTATTGCTTATCCAATTTTATTTCTCTCACAATAAAGATCAAGTTTATACAAACATATGTATTAAAATAAAATCAATAACTTACCAGTTCCTGAAAATATGCCATTAAAGCGGTTTCGGTTATTTGAAAAATTGCGTTCGCATCTTTTCAAATACCAAATATGCCATACTCCCGATCATACTGTTGCCTTGATTTAACTGGCAAAAAATTTTCGGTCGCTTTTATGGCCTTTTCTCTTATATTTTGTGGAATTTCTTCCATTTTGAGAAAATCGTTAAATAAAAAATGCCAACTGACTAACTAATAGAAACATCAAAGTCAAACTTAACACCAGTCATTATCTACTTACGTAAATACAGTACAGGTGCAACTTATTTTTTATATTGCGAATAAATCATGTAATTAGTCATTGAAAAACTCTTTTTGGGTAAAACATAAAGCATTGTATGCACCACGGGCTTTACTGGACTATAATGCCCATCAGGTCGAAATCTAGCCCTCAGGCCAGAGGCCCTCGGGCTATTTCTGACCTTCAGGGCATTATAGTCCTAGTAACGCCCTTGATATATAAATAGCTAATATTTTAAAATTACCCAATGAATACCAATTATATTATGAGCTAATATGTGTTTTGTTTTCAAAAAAATTGTATGTTATTTTAGTACAATGAAATAAAAACGACAAAATAGGTTTGCTTGTTATTGTGATAAAACAAAAATAAACAAAACAAAAGCATTTCTTTTAATATAAATTTTTATTACGCACACCTCTTTTTAGTGTGCAGAAAAATATAAAATGTATTTACCAAAAAATTTTAATATTTAATAAAACGTATCTATTAAATATAAGACAACAATTTGTCCTTGTACAATAAAAATAAATATTTTTAAATATTTTAGTATTGTTCTTGGAATTAAAATAAATTAGGTCAAAAAGTCATTGCAATAAGTTTTATATTATCAATTACTTGAATCGATATTAAACACCATTGTTTTTATGGGGTTTCCAGAATACTCTGATATTCCGCTTCTTAAATAATTAAGTAATTGAATTTATTACGACCTTATATATCGAATAAAATGACGATGAAAATTTATCGTCAGTAGATCTTTAAACCAATATCAAGACATTTTTATAGTGTTTTATTATTAATATTTCAGGAAATAGTGTTACGTAAAAATACCATTTTATAGTTAAAAAAATTAAAACACTTTTTTATTCTATTACTGCTTTTAAAAAATGGTATGTTATGGGACAAACCCGGAATATTAGTTTTGTTCGCGGGTCTAGTAATGAACCGATTCTGAACCAGAACCGAACTGGTTTAGAATTGTTTTAAAGCGCATGTCTAGTTATTTTTTTAGTTCGGAATTTTTATTTACCGCGAAAGATTTTCTATACAGCTGAGGATGTATTCTAACCTAGCTTTTTGGTAAGGATTTTTCATGGTTAAATTAAATATACAAAAAATAATTCAAATAAAAAGGTAAATTGTTATACGAGGGATTCCCTGCATCCTTTCGTTTTTAACATAAGTATGTGTATTTAACTAAAGATAAAATTCAAACAACAAGAAATGGTAAAATCTTCTAATATTGTCTATATTTTTTAATTAAATCTTTATTTATTTTATTGCATACATACATTCATACGGAATACAATTAAAAATCCTTATTTTAGATTCGCTCAGAATCACAAAAATATAAAAAAAATATTCAACAATATATTTACCCGCATAAAAAGTGGCAGAAACAAATAAACTGTAGTACAACGGTTTATTTCTGTACCATAAAAACAGAAAACAGCTGACCATGTCGACAATGCGCATGAAATTCCGAACTGAACTTTTAGTTCCAACAAAAATCCCAGGACTGCTAATTAGGTTACGAACCGGTAACGAACTGATTCCATTGTAACCCGCGAACACAGAACTGTTACTAAAAATTCAGTATTTTACTAACCGCGAACGCTATTTTTTTCACTGCGCATGCGAATAGTCCCAGAACCGATTTAGAATCAAACCCGCGAACAATGCTATTACTGATATGCTACGAGTATGATTTTTTTCTACGACTGCTACAAAAACGCACGTCAAACAGGATCTGAAAATTACTAATTCTACTGTATAAAAATTTGTTTTTTGAGTCAAGTAGGTCGTAATTTTTAAAAATTTCACTGTTCCTTAGACTTTAGTTGCTTAATATTATTTCATAACAAGTAACACACTACACACTGTCTGTCTAGAGTTTCTAGCTTTTACTAAAGCCATAGGAAGTACTGAATTTTAAATAATATTTTGTGGTGTAATGGGGTCAACCTATATTCTTTTATGATGTTTCATTTGTTAATGGAATATATACTAAACCTATATATCTTGACGGAAGCTACTACTCTTAACGAGTCGTATTCACCAAGCTCTCACTAACTTTATTAGATTGATAGCAGCTAATGCCAATGCTTTTGGCTTTGGCATTAGCTGCTATCAGTCTTATATGGTTAGTGAGAGCTTGGTGAATACGACCGTAAAAACCTTAACTTAAAACATAATTTTTTTCAGTAAAAAGTAGTATTCTCTGTTACTAAAACCATGAAGAGTGTAGTTTCTAAACATTTGTTTGTTTTACTAATAATAATAAATATAACTTATTTCCTAAACTTTAGTTACATGATATTTACAGTAAAACATTACTTATAATACTAACTTATTTTTTTAAAAAGATTGTTTCATTAAAGTTACGGGAACAAGCATTGTGAAATAGATCGTTGATATTATTTAAAATTATCTATTTTGTGATATATAATTAGATACACAAATGCCCATATCTTTTGTAGAGTTACCTTAAACTTTAGTAATATGGTTTGCTCAAAGTAGGGTTTTAACATTAATATGCTTTCTATTCAACCGCCACTAATCTTACTACAATTTAAATAAATATATTTTATTTCATACTGTCCAGTAAATCCAATTACCCTGTATTAATTTGGGGCCCGTAAGTTGCACATTACGGTACCTGGTACCGAAATGTGTTGCCTAGCAACGCTATCATGTTGTTATGCCTTGATTAATGTCATTTTCCTACGACCACTTGTGAAAATAGCAAATAGCACACTGATTTCATGCATAGAAAATGCGTTATATCACACTAGTGTTGCAAAGTACTTTACAGCACTAGTGTTGCAAAGTACTTTACAACACTGGTGTGATACATATTATGATGTCATTCTAAAAACTGCTGTTGGTTTTGCAAGTGACATATTTATTGTAGTGACAGTAAAAAAAAACTTTTTATTTACCTTAAACGGTAGAACCCAAATTAGCGAAAATCATCTTATTTTATATTTATTAAAATTTACGAAAAAATAAAAACATAAACAAAAATAGACATAACCACAAAAACAACTTTCACTGACTGGCACAGTGTTGTGCATTTACAATTTTTATATTTATTATATTTTGTATTATAATGTATAGTTGGTTGCCTAAGCATGATTGTCATAAATTAATAAATCTAGTGACTCAGGCATTCGACTATTGCCGCGGTGATTAGCCGTGGTGGTACAGTTCTGTTAAGATGGCTAAATTGTACTTTTGTGTATTTTTTGAATAGTTTACTTTTATGAAATATAGTTCTTAAAAGTGCATTAATGGCTTTTTATTGTTAGCACAACAATAATACATATTTTTCTTAAAAATATGAGGAAAAACTGTTATTTTTACTGAGTTTTACATGTGATGTTCAGTTTCATTAACTCGTTTTACCAATTTTACCCCACCCAGCACCCCTTTTCACTCCCCGATCCCGTAAGTTTATTTACTGATATTTTTTAAAAAACGGAATATTTTGGATATGCACCACTTACGTTTTATTTAGAAGAGTGTCTAAAATATGTAAAAATCGATAATTTTTAAAAACCCTTATAATAGCAGAAAACCGTATTAAACTATTAGCGTTATTACCTAACAAAACCATACAATTTTTATTAAGTGAGGGCCTTTTTAAATTCCAAAATGATAAAAGTTATATAATGCTTCTAGGTAGGTGATTTTCGATGTAAAAATATTGTCAAAACAGTATAATATAGCAGTGAGGAAAAGTATATATCACACTAGTGTTGCAAAGTAAATATCACCCTAGTGTTGCAAAGTTCTCAATTGTTTTTTATTTTTTCTGAACAGACAAACTTTAATTTATTTTTTTTTGGTGAATAATTTGTGGTCGTAGGAAAAATAGTGTACAGTACTCGTGTGAAAATGACTTTCTTACACTCGTGGGTTTGTCGCACTCGGCTAACGCCTCGTGCTACAATATTCCCACTCGTGTGAAATTAGTCATTTTCCACACTTGTAATGTAATATACTATTTTGTATGCCAAAATGAAACTAAATGCTTAAATACTTATATATTAAGCGATTTTCATCTGATACTTAAAATATATTTTTTAACCAACTTTAGTAAACAAAAATGATTAGATTACTACAAAACAGACGTCATATTTCATTTTTTAAAGTATTTTGTTTTATCAAAGTTGGTAATTCCTATTCTATTTAGGCCTATATCTAGCGTTACCTATTTAATACCATTTACGAAATTCTACTTGTAAAATATATTTTTCCACTCAACTTCAGTAAATAAAAATTATCATATTTCTATAAAACAAATATTCTGTTTTACTAAATTTGGTAATGTCTATTTAATTTGGACCTATTTAATACCGTTTAGGAGCTACAACTAATATAATGTTTTTTTATCAATTTGACAGTGACAAGCGAAGAATAATCATAGTTACCTATGATATGGAGAACAAGGCTGTTACCTACGTAATTTAAGTGAAATAATTTGAAACTAACAACATGTTCTCTTAAAATTTTATAAATAATATTTATTCATTAATTTTAATAAAATAAAATATGATACGATACACGTCCGTTAGGTGTTATTACAGTACTCGATTATATTCCAGACTCGGCTCCTGCGTCGCCTCTCCTTTAAACATCTCGTACTGTAATAAGTCACCTACCGGACTTATAACGTAAAATACTATTTTATTACATTTTATCTTTTCATATGAAAAATATATTCCTAAAATTCTCAATTTTATCTTTTGTCATTTACATTGACACAAGCGTGTAAAACATAGGAATTGAAGGCTAGAATTAAACAACAACAAGTTTGTTTGTATCACGGACATCGGTGGGGGCAGGGGAAGGGGTACCAGGAAAATGTTGCAAAGTATCGATAGCTCAATCGGTGCGATAGTTTTGACTAAAACAATTTAGTTTACATAACCGACTAACCATCTTTTGGGAAGCTAAAGAAAAATTTATTTTGTTTTTTTATTTTTTTCTCAAATTACAAAATACATTTTAGTTTTTTTAATTTTCAATAAATTCAGTTTTATGAACTATCGAAATCTATTGACTATTATCGATAGTGCCGTCTGTTGATAGTTCTTGACATCTAAGTACAGCTTGGTTCATTTGAACTATTCGAACTTGTAACCTTTGTATTTTGTGTTGTCAACACACGGCGTCTTTATATTATTGTTTATAAAGCGTTTATTTTGTGAAAGTTTATTGTTTGTGTGATTATTTTTTGTGTTAATAATGACTAAAAAGTGTATAATGTGTGGAATATCCCATTCAAAAGGAGAAAATGCATGGTAGGTGAAATGCACAGCAGGCGTAATACACACGCGGCAGTTATTTTCGGCCAATAGATTTCGGGAACCACGAACGACAAAAAATGTAAATACTTAATACGGTGTTGCAAGATTGGCCAAAAAGTAGTTTTTTAATACTTGATATTAAATCAAAACGTATTATGCTTTGCTATAAGTCACTTATAACAAATTATATTTTATTTATTTTATTTACTTAATATGTACAGATATAAAGTAACGAAAGAAATCATAAGTTCTTTTAAAATACTTATTAATATTTTAAAGAGCATTTTTCTGCCTAAGATTTTTATCAACCTGACAACACGGCTCTAAATGTTTATGTTTGCTTAAAAATAAACAGTTAAGATGTTGGCTTCAAACAAAGTGTCTATACTCTGACCCTCACTTTAATTCTAGCCTTCAATTCCTATGGTGTAAAAGTTGTCACACGGCGTATGAAAAATTTTCACACAGTCCTGTCAACAGTTAAAAAAATAAAAATCACATAATATTTTCTGCTATCGTAGAAAAAGTATTGTGTGCAACACGTTAGAAACGGACTCTTTGCACACTCTTATGACTTGTAACACTCGCCTACGTAAAAGATGGGTGTAGATCGCTTTCTATTCGGATTTTAGACTAGTATAAGGAAAACTCTATAGTATATTACATTACAGTGTGGAAAATGACTAATTTCACACGAGTGGGAATATTGTAGCACGAGGCGTTAGCCGAGTGCGACAAACCCACGAGTGTAAGAAAGTCATTTTCACACGAGTACTGTACACTATTTTTCCTACGACCACAAATTATTCACCAAAAAATAAATAAATTAAAGTTTGTCTGTTCAGAAAAAATAAAAACAATTGAGAACTTTGCAACACTAGGGTGATATTTACTTTGCAACACTAGTGTGATATATACTTTTCCTCACTGCTATATTATACTGTTTTGACAATATTTTTACATCGAAAATCACCTACCTAGAAGCATTATATAACTTTTATCATTTTGGAATTTAAAAGGCCCTCACTTAATAAAAATTGTATGGTTTTGTTAGGTAATAACGCTAATAGTTTAATACGGTTTTCTGCTATTATAAGTGTTTTTTAAAAATTATCGATTCTTACATATTTTAGACACTCTTCTAAATAAAACGTAAGTGGTGCATATCCAAAATATTCCGTTTTTAAAATATATCAGTAAATAAACTTACGGGACCGGGGAGTGAAAAGGGGTGTTGGGTGGGGTAAAATTGGTAAAACGAGTTAATGAAACTGAACATCACATATAAAATTAAGTAAAAATAATAGTTTTTCCTCATATTTTTAAGAAAAAATATAAAAAATATGAAAATTGATTGATTGATTTGATCTACTTACCTGACAACACTGTGCCAGTCAGTGAAAGTTGTTTTTTGTGGTTATGTCTAGTTTTGTTTATGTTTTTATTTTTTTCGTAAATTTTAATAAACATAAAATAAGATGATTTTCGCTAATTTGGGTTCTACCGTTTAAGGAAAATAAAATTTTTTTTTACTGTCACTACAATAAATATGTCACTTGCAAACCAATAGCAGTTTTTAGAATTACATCATAATATGTATCACACCAGTGTTGTAAAGTACTTTGCAACACTAGTGCTGTAAAGTACTTTGCAACACTAGTGTAATATAACGCATTTTCTATGCATGAAATCAGTGTGCTATTTGCTATTTTCACAAGTGGTCGTAGGAAAAGTATATTTCTAACAAACTAAAGGTTTTGACTTACCAGTGCTAATACACATTATCTTTTTTCAAATTATATTTATTTTAATTTTATGTTTAAGGGTTTATTAGTTTATTTATAACCATTATTTTATAGCAAATGCTTTTAATAATAATAGGCAACCCATTAAACAATGGAAGTGTCTAAAGCTTCGAATGCCATGGTAGGGATCTCGATTTGTTAAATTTTAACCTAACCACAAAATGCAGGAGATTTTTTTCTAAATAAATCATACCTTGTTAGAAAAAGGCTTATATCTGGTAAAATAAAAATGAAATTGCCATTAAATTAGAGTTAAAATTTAATTTAATTCATTTGGGACTATAAGTTTTGTTTAGTAATAAGGTGTTTTTACGCAATTTGAAAACACTTATTAAAGAAATTACAGTGCATACACTTTTGTAAGAAAACTAAAATAAAAATACTAAATACTTACATGCTTTTACATACAATTAAAGGTAATTTCTTTATTTGGATTTTATGGCATTGACATTGATTTACGTCTAAGCTTTTGTCAGATTATCTTATCTGTGTTTAAATTAATGATATAAAAAACTAACTTAGGATTTTGGTATATAAATATTTTTGGTCGTAGGAAAAATAATGTACATGACTAGTGCCAAAGTGATTTTCACACTCGTGGTATTGTCGAACCCGGTTGTCAACTCGTGCGACAACATTTCCACTCGTGTATAAAATAGCACTTTCGACACTTGTTATGTAATATACTATTTCAACGTAAGTAGTCTTTGGGACAAGTAAAAACACATCGGGAAAGTGATATATCTTGTCTAAACTTTTAAATTACAATATAGCTCTTAGAAAAACAGGTGTACACACTAAGAGTATTTTCCAAATCCCATTTTTTCATATTCTTATTTTAAATTAAAAATAGAATTCGTAAATTGATAGATTTTTCTTGGAAAAAACACACCTTTTAAATAGGTAACTTTTTAGATATCTTCTTAGCCTTCGCCTAAGTCGTTGAGCGCACAACGGACGTGAGGTGGGTTCAAATCCTGCTGAGGCCAAATACTTATTTATAAGTTGGTCCGAAATTTAGTGGTTAGCTCAACACCAGACGGACAAAGTGCAAAATGTATCGATGCTGAAGGCCACCAAAGGACCAGGGCGCCGGAACACACTTTGCCGTGTCCTGCGCTACCGTAGACATGCGGACCCCACTCAGTTGGTAGGTTCAGTAGTGCCCCCTGGGTGGAGACGATGTCTTAAGTTGCCGCTCATAGGACCGTGGTTGGGAACCCACTTTAAGCTGTAGGCCCCAGACGTAAAACGACAGGGCGCACAATAAGCCGAGCGGCTTCAGTGCATGGGTTATCCCGGCCCTATTCTAAGATCTAGCCTTCGCCTATGAACTGGAAGTCATTATTAAATTTAAGGTTACTTGATAAGCAGAGGTGATTGCCGAAAAAAGTTTTTTAATAATTTTAAAAATAAAAAAATCCATTAGTGTCCACTCAAGGCAGTTACTGTATATTTAGATATCTTAGCGTCAATAAGTTATGGTACCTGGTTGCATATAAATGCGAATTTGTTTAAATTAAAATAATAATTTTTAGAACATATTGAATTACCCACTTTTTCATCACTACTAGGTTATAAAGCTTTCGTGCAAAATGGTAGCAATTTTCGATAAACTTTTGATACGACAAACAGAAATACGTAACCACAGGTTATTATACGGGATTTTGGCAGCGAAACGTATATTATTTTCTAGGAACGCGGAATGGGCAAGTCGATAAGTTAAACAGCAAGTTTTACGACGTTGGGATGACCTGATTTTTTTCATTTTTGTCATAAAATAGTGTAACGCTGTGCCAGGTTAATTTATAGTTTGTCGGACACGCGATTTTCGCAATATTCTAAATGGCAAAACGTCATGTTCAATATTATGTAAAAAACTAAACAAAAAACTATATAAATAAACAAATTTTAAAATACTGGGTGCCCAACTATATTTTGACCAATTTAATGGCGAATAACTTTAGAATAAATAAAGTTATTAAGAAGAGGTTTTTTTTATCCTTGGACAAACCACGAAGGCTAAAAGCCTAAATACTAACGTACCGTGGGTGTCTTAAGCGAGGTAAGAGGGAGTTTGTGGACACGGGATTTAAATACTTGAAGATTTGGGGGAAGGAAAGACCTCCGCGGGCAGCAGGTTCCACATTCTAGAAACTCTAAGGATAAAAGAACGAACAAAGTGGGAAGTTCGTGGCCTGTCCAATTGGACTGTATAGGGATGCACGCGCGACACCACGAGTTTCTCTGTTGGGAACTGTGAGTGGAGGAATTATACTAGACAATTCTTCAGAGCAGAAGCCATGGAAGTACCTATAAAAAAGCGATAAATCCCCACAGTCCGACAATAAGTAAAGGATCATTAATGAGACGAATAGCTCTTCTTTGAATAGAATCAAGAATGCTTAGGGTTGTGGGGGACGCCATACCCCAGATATGAGAACAATATTCCAAGGGAGGTCGGATTTGGGACACATATAAAGTGTATAAATTAGAAGGGAAAAATACTTTTGGCCCGAAAAAGAAATCCAAGCTTTTTGAAGCTGCCGTGGCTATAGATATACAATGTGTTTATGCCAGTTAAGGTTACTTTCAAATGTGACGCCCACAAGATTGAAGGTGTCTTTGCTCTGTAAAACTTGGTCGCTCATAAGTAGAGGATGAGTATTTGATGACTCTTTTCGCGAAAAGAAACAAGATTGTGTTTTGGATGCATTAAAATGGACGAGATTTTTAGCGCCCCAATCCAATATTAAATTAAGATCCTGCGAAAGAGATATCTGCGTCGCTCTGCGTTTGTTTTCCAAGTCAGGTTTAGTGATGGGTTTAGGAACCTGAAAACTGGAGTGAAGGGTACTATCGTCGGCGAAACTATGAATGGAATTAGTTGTGGACAAGAGAAGGTCGTTGATGTGATGAAGAAACAATGTTGGTGCCAGAACTGAGCCTTGAGGGACTCCAGCATTTACTTTGTGAAAGCTTGAAGAATGGCCGTCCACAATAACTGATATACGACGATCAGATAGATAACTAGAAAGCCAAGTACAGAGTTTAGTTGAAAGACCATAGGAGGGAAGTTTATTAAGAAGTGCGGCATGTCAGACCTGGTCAAAAGCTTTGGATATATCAAGAGCAACGATCTGGGACTCACCTAGAAACTCCATAGACTTATTCCAGCAGTGAGATACGAAGGAAAGAAGATCTGCTGTAGATCTTTTGTGGCGAAATCCATACTGCCTGTCATGCAAAATTTTGTGTTTTTCTAAGTACTTAAGAATTTGTGAATTAATTAATTTTTCCATTACTTTACAAAGAACTGAGAGAATTGAAATTGGTCTATAGTTAGATGGAAGAGATATAGATCCTTTCTTGGGAATAGGTTAAACACGTGGAGCTTTCCAGCTCTCCGGAAAGATACCTGTGTTGTAAGAAATTTGAAACAGCCGAGTTAAGATTGGTGCAAGTTCTGGACCACATTTTTTTTTACAGAAAGCTTTTTATCTTTTTTTTTTAGTTTTTACTCTTTGTTACCACAAAAACAAACTAGCTGATTCTCCGATATAAGGCAATTTTAAATGAAAACCTTTTTTTTTTACAGTTTTAAAATTTAATCTTTATTTCCCTTTAAAATTTTTTATCATAAACTATGGTTATTTTAAAAAATGATGAATTTATTGATTTCTTAAAAAGTTGAAGATATGCTCTATATTTACATATATTTAATAGTCTTTTTGTTGGGTACCCGCCTAAAGTCTATCTAGAAAGAATGGGACAAATTTGGTACTGGTTCCATGGTATAGCGAGCTGACCCTGTTTAGCCATATTGACCCCTATAAACTGGCCGGTCACCTGAAATAAAATAAAGAAATACGCCCAAAAACCCAAAATATTTTAGTTGAAAAACGACGTTTCGGTGGCAAGTCTGCCACCGTTGTTAAGTTAAAATTAAGGTAATAATTAAAATAAAAATTGCCTAATATTTAAATTAAAAATGTTTAAAATTTTATTTTTTTAGTTACGAAAACTCTGAAAATAGTTTTAAGTTTGTGTCATGAAAATAATTTCGCTGAATATTCATAAAGTAGTTATTTTAATTAAAAGGATATACACTGATCCATATAAAATAAATAAAAAAAATGTTAGTAACAGAGTATTCGTAACTGAAAAGCTTAAAATTTTAAACATTTTAATTTAAAAATTACTCTATTTTTTACTTTATCTTTTTACTTGACAACGACGTACCAAAACGTCGCTTTAAATTAGAATTATTGGGTTTTTGGAAGTTTTTCTTTATTTTGTTATAAGCGACCGGCCAATTCATAGGTGTCAATAGGGCTGAACAGGGTCGGCTCGCTATATTCCGGAATCAGGACCAAAGCGGTCCTATTCTTTCTAGATAGTATTCTCTAAAAAGTGACAGCATGGCAATTAAGCGTATTATTTGACAATGAAAAAAAAAGGATACAAAGATATAGGTGTTTTTAATATTAACAAAAGTTCTTAAAAAATAATCCAGCTTTACTGCAACTATCATGTTTTGAATAACATTGCCGTATTTATTTTTGTAACCTTTCGTAACAAATTTTTATTATCACATAATACTCTTAATTAACATGAGGTCAATTTTTTAAAACTTAATAAATCCATAATTTTTAAAACAGTTAATGCTTGCATTTTTTTAAACGGGGAATGTTGAATTTTAAAACTGTGCAAAATATGCATGGTGTTCCGTTTCTAATCAAAAAGTTACACTATAACAGAAAATCGGCCATTTTGTTTTTACGTTAACGGAATATCACAACCAAATGGCAAGAATATGATTAAAAACTTTTAAAAAATCCAAGGCTTTCTGCGAAAACCGCATCTTGATACGTTTAAATGTTCTAAATTTATTTGAGATTAAAATAGGCCAAAATATAGTTAGACACCCTGTGTTAGGACTACCAAAAAAAGGTTTTGCTGCTATTTAAATAAAAACTTGTTTTAATATATCACAGTTTATGACCTACCAACATTTATTGAAAATACCATTTTTAATGCTATGATACACACTTCATACATTTCTGGTATTTTTATTAAACAAGTGTAAAAAAATAATAATAATCATTTGTTGGACTTGTTTAAGAGGGGTAAAAGTCTGCAGAATCGTAGTTATGATTATATCTCTTTTTTTTCAAATAGAACGAAAGTGGCCCGTTAGCTTATTCTAAAAAAGCATTTCAGTCCAAACAATTCATAAACACACACCTCAAACATCTTATGCTTTTATAAAAGCGAAAACACGGCAACACTGTTAGAATGTCCTTGAAAAAGCGATGTACCAATCAATTAAAAATAAAATATATTCGCAGCTTAACCACTATAATAAAAAAAGTCCAAAAAGTGGGTAAAAGGTATGGAACCAAGCAAAACTACCTTAGTGTACAAAGGTATATTTAAAAACTTTCTTGAAATAAATTTTGAAAAATTATAAGAAAATAATTTTGGATGTTTTATATATAACTTAAATTTAATAATATTAATATATATTATAACTAATTGATTTTGTTTAATATTTTAAAAAGAGTTTTAGTGTTAAGGATATACATATGCAAATTTAAAAAATGTTAGTAAATATGCTTACACAGCTAAATTTTTTAATAACAATATCAATAAACTCTCCCGAATAAACGATGTTATTAAAGTTGTACCTCCCATTTTCCCTTTTTATAATAAAATTGTACCCATTACAATAGACTTCTTAAAATTCAAGGGGCGCAAAAAAGTAAATACCATTTTGTTTACCTTGATTGTTGCAAAGTTAGTAAATAACATATTATCACTTAAAGTTTATTGTATAGCTTCATAGGTTTTATAATTAAAAACCTTTCAAAAAAATGTCTTAGTTACATAAGAATCCCTTATTTTGCAAAAATCTCTACACTCCTGCAGACATCGCGGTCCAGATCGCGCAGGTTGCAAGCATGCAGATGAAAATACATGCTGGATCGGCACCGTCACGACGCGTCTCCACTTCAAAACAGTTGAAACAACTAAACTCGCCCCCGGTCGAGCTGGATCCAAAGTCGATGGCGCCTCGGCGGCCGTGAAACGGCTTCGGGAAAGACGCAGGCGTCGGCTTTTACCACTGTGACGTCATTGTCGATGAGGCTACGTCACTGTTTAACGTTGAAAGTAGGTCGGAACCGCTGGCTGACTGTTTGTTCCGCAGGAATCTGCATTAGATTTTCTTTGCAGGGGAAATAGCTGTTTGTTTTGCTTAATGACAATTGGATGAAAAACAAGTTCCGCAGTTTATCTTCATAGATAATTTAAGTAAAGAAATTCTAGACAAACCTTTTCTTTTTCGTTTTTTTTTATGAAACAGAAATATTTTCGATCGAGTTTGGTATATCTTCATATTTTAGGGTTTTTTAGATATTAAAAATATTGTTCCCGTTTCGCTAGTTTGTGATTTTATTTTAGCTATAGTTCGAAAATGGTTTTATCATTATTTCCAGTGTAATCGTAATATCTAGTAAAAACATTTTTTATGGATTTTCTTTTCATAATATATATTTTTAGTAAAAGGTAAATTCCTACTTTCATTTGGTATGTTTTATACAGGATGTTCATTTAAAAATTTACCACTGAAGCTGTCTGCAAAAATAGACAGATTTGGGAAAATCGCCGAAATACGTCAACAATTTATTGAGGGGAAACAGTTTCTGACAAGTACTTTATAACCTTGGAATATAAAGTCAATTTCTTTACCTACTACAAACTGGCGAAAATTTAAAAAATACCCAAATACCTCATTGGGATGGCCGTATTTCCGAAATAAGTAGAGTTATAGTTCCTCCCCTCACGGTTCCCAACAGAGAAACTCGTGGTTCCGCGCGTATGCATCCCTATACGGTCTAACTGGACAGGCCCCGAACTTCTCACTTTGTTCGTTCTTTTATCCCTAGAGTTTCTAGATTGTGGAACCTGCTGCCCGCCGAGATGTTTCCTTCCCCCCAAATCTTCAAGTATTTAAGTCCCGTGTCAACAAACTCTCTCTTACCTCGCTTAAGACACCCACAGTACGATAGTATTTAGACTTTTAGCCTTCGTGGTTTGTCCAAAGATAAAAAAGTTAGATGTACCTAATGTGGTATTTTCTTAAAGCTCTTTTTAACACGCTTTTATTAACTTGGGTTGTAACTATCTATCTATCTATCTATCTATCTATGTAACGGAATCTTTGAGCCTAATTTTAACCAACTTCCAGCTATTCGATTTCTTTGAAACTTTGCACACGTGTCAAGGACCGATGAAGATGCAATAATTTAAAAACAGTATCCCGTTATCTTTTTTGAATCGCCAGGAAAAAAATTCCATTATATTATAAAAACAACATCTAGGATGCCATCTGTTGGCAACATTTCAAACTTTGCTATTAAATGAAAAAGAAATTTTTAGTTTTTACACAATTTGGTTAGTTGCACCATGAGTGTTCAATTTTTATGAACAATAAAAATATAGGGTTAGTTGCACCATTACTTCAAGGATTCCATAATAAAAAATATATCGAACTAAAAAATGAAAAATAAATAATACTTTAAAAAACTAAAAAAACACGCTTTTATATGCAACCGAACTAAAAATTAGAAAATAATTTTTCATTACAAAGAGTTTGTCACTTCAGAATAAAAGCGTGGGGTGCTTAATATATTAAATGTTATAATTATTCTATTTGCAAATATCTATGAGGGAAAAGTTATGAAAAAATAGTATGGTCTGGTCTTACTGGTCTTACTAACATTAAGACCAGCTGGAATAAAGGAGCGAAGATTCTTTTTACCTATAAAAAGAGTCGATGTACAGTACAACCCATTGGAAAAAATACCATAGGAAGCGTCCCAACATTGATTGCAAAATTTTTAAAATTGGATAATGCAGAAGCTTACACCGGCCACTGTTTGCGTCGCACATCGTCAAGTTTACTTGTTGAGGCAGGTGCTTCGTTTGAAACGCTAAAACAACATGGGAAATGGAAAAGCTCTTCAGTACCTAAAGGATATATAGAAGAAAGTATTTCATCCAAAAACAAAGTAGCCAAAATGATTGCCAATTCAGTTAATTCCGAGGTTAATTCCGTATCGACTATTAAAAATTCTTTAATGGACTGTTCTTCTATACAAAATAGCGTTAGTGCTACCACCGCTGCTACCATCACAAAAAACACCGACTATTTTATAGTGGGATCAGCTACATTTTCCGAGACATTTCAAAATTGTAATTTTTATTTTGGAAATAAAGTTTAATTTTTAGTATTGTTTAAAGAAAAATTATATTTTTGTATAAACTTGATCTTTATTGTGAGAGAAATAAAACAATATAACCGGGCATTATCATAATGCCCGCTTATAATGCCTAGGTGTGATAGCAGGTATTATTGCTACCATAACATATTCCGTTTCTAAGGTATTACAGATCAATAATAGATGGGTAAAACATAAATAGATTAACCACTCCATATTTATTGATATACCAAATTTCATTTTTCTATCATAAAACGTAAAAAAAATTATAGGGCGGAACCATCTCTGAAAAGTTACCAGTATATGTAACTTACTCTTTGGAGTGTTAAAAATAACTGGACAAAAAATACTTCAATTTTACGTTGAATTTTATTATTTTTTATTATTTATTATTATTATTATTTATTTTCTTTTAAAATTGTTAAATACCTTTGACCTAGTTTCTGATTATTACTATCTTTAAGAATTTGTTTTTAAATTTAAAATTTTTAATTTTGGGCGGCTTACAAAACTGTATTGTCCTTTGAATGTCTTCATATATTAAAGAATTTTTTGATGACATTAATATTTTAAACACACTGTAAAAGTTGGTGTATGGATGACCAACTTGTCACCCTATAGTGACCATTTACGACCATTTCGTTATCATTTCGGAGCTGTTTTTTAAACCTCAAATTTAACGTTTTAAATTTTATCTTTAAAAAATGTAACACAATGTAGAGACGAAAAGATAATAAATGGAAAAAACAAAGTGTTGCTCTACAATCTAGAGTATCTTATATACAGGAGTAGTGTATTGGGCCACCCTAGCCTGGGAATTTTTTGGGACCGTGGGAAAATTGCGGTGCGGGGGCGTGGCGCGTGGAGGCTATTAAGCGAGGCTATTAAGTGTGGGAACGGACCGTGGGAAATTACGTTAGGAATCTTGAGCTATTAAGTGATAGGCTATTAAGTGAGGCTATTAAGTGTGTGGGAACTGAGCTATTAAGCGAGGCTATTAAGCGTGGGAACTGAGCTATTAAGCGAGGCTATTAGGCGAGGCTATTAAGTGTGGGAACTGACCGTGGGAAATTACGTTAGGAATCTTGAGCTATTAAGTGAGGCTATTAAGTGAGGCTATTAAGATGGTCTTAATAGTGTGTGTGTGTGGGAACTGAGCTATTAACCGTGGGAACGTCTAGGAATCTTGCGGCGTGGTCAAGGCGAAGAATTAAAGGCGCTAGCTACCACTGGCGTTAGCTACCTTTAGGGCTTAACCAATAGAATTATGAAACATGGAGGTCACGCCTTGGACCGGCGCTTAGGGCTCCGCTCCTTTGGTTCTTTCGCTGTCCTATTATCCGGGGGCCCCACAAGGGTATTAACCTGTTAAACGATTGACATAACCTCAAACTTTTTATGAGTATTGTATATCGACAAAATGGTGAAGGTAAATAATAATAATCAAGAAAAATACAGTCTGATAAATAAATACAATTTTTAATAAATATTTCCTAAAATTAACCCCTAAAATAAGACTTAAGGGTATTTTTTAAAAATATTTTATAAAAGGGTATCATGAAAGATCGCTATCAGCCGGGGTACCGAAGGTACTTTTTCCGCTATTTGCGCAAACCTAACTATAATGGTTTAGCCAGAAAATGAGTTTTAGGGTCTGCGCATGTTGCCAATGTGGCTTTAACGTATATTTCGGCTTCTAGTAGACCGATTTTAGTTATTCTTTTTTTAAACAATTTATTTTTAATAAGCCTATAAATATTAGTACTAAAAATTTAAATAATTATGTTATTTGAGTGTAAATAGGGCCTTAACAGTTTTTAACGTATATTTCGGTTTCTAGTAGACCGATTTAAGTTGTTCTTTTTGTTAGTAATTTAATTTTTATAAATCTACAAATAATAATACTAAAATTTTTAATAGTTATGTTATTTGAGTGTAAATAGGGCCTTAACAGTTTTTAACGTATATCTTGGCTTCTAGTGGTTTGATTTTAGTCATTCTTTTTTACCACATGGCACCGACTATTTTATAGTGGGATCAGCTACATTTTCCGAGACATTTCAAAATTGTAATTTTTATTTTGGAAATAAAGTTAAATTTTTAGTATTGTTTAAAGAAAAATTATATTTTGTATAAACTTGATCTTTATTGTGAGAGAAATAAAACAATATAAGCGGGCATTATCATAATGCCCGCTTATAATGCCTAGGTGTGATAGCAGGTATTATTGTTACCATAACATATTCCGTGTCTAAGGTATTACAGATCAATAATAGATGGGTAAAACATAAATAGATTAACCACTCCATATTTATTGATATACCAAATTTCATTTTTCTATCATAAAACGTAAAAAAATTATAGGGCGGAACCATCTCTGAAAAATTACCAGTATATGTAACTTACTCTTTGGAGTGTTAAAAATAACTAGACAAAAAATACTTCAATTTTACGTTGAATTTTGAAAATAAATTTTTGTTAATTTATGGTAATTGTTTATGTTTATACAATTATTTAAAGTACCTTTAAGTTAAAGCGTATACAGGTTTATTTTTAAGTTGTTACTTTTCTTTTAACACTGTGTTAAATGCAAACAATTAAGAAATTTTTGTAAATATAATTATGTAAACTTATAAAACTTAACATTACATTTTTCGCAGTAAATCTTTTGTTTTTTTAATTTACCAATGGCGTTCGAATAAGATTTGTATTGAATATTTTTAAAGAAAAAATAGTAAGCCACTGCTTTTTCTTTAAATTAATTTAATGTTTGAAATACACATTTATTTTGGTGTTAATTTGGATTCTTGATATTTTTTCGTACGACGTGACGAACGGTTTTTGTTTAAAAAAATAAGAAGGCATGGCAAAATCGCGAAAATCTGATATGGCATTTTGTATGTAAAATTCGTTTTTGTTAAATTTGTATTAAAGTAAGGTTAAATGCTTACATAACTACAATTGTGTATGTCATTAAAAAGTTGGCTCTTAGAAAACTATTACACAGCCAAAAATCTAACTTAAAAATAAAATACCATAGCAGATTGTCGCGCCTTTTCCATACAACAAACATTTATTTTATTAAACGAAAATTGTTTGTCGTATGAAATAAGACCTAATTTACTTTAAATTAAATAAGTATTGCAAAAATAATATTTATTTAAGGAAAAGTAGTAGTGTACTATTTGTTTCTAAAAAAAATTCAATATACATCTTGTTCGAACGCCACTGGTAGAATGTATTAAAAACTAAAAGTAGCGACTTGGCAACGTTGCAGTTGTAAATTTAGAACATAATGACATTTCATAATCAATTTTTGCTTTCTGTTGCTGCAGTTAATATTCTATTTTTCAAAGAATTTTTATGATTTATCGGATGAATGTAATAAAAATAAGACAATAGTTAGTCTACAACTAGTGTTAAGCGTTTAAGTGGTTGCCATCATGGATTTCGTTAAAAATTCAGCAATGAAGCAAAACGTGCAAAGTCAGTTTTGGTTTATCTGCAGTTCAAGTCTAAATAACGAAGAACTTACGCTTTATGGCTTTGTATAAAGTTTCTCGAAACACTGACTAATATCCTGCTGTGTATGTTATTTAGGTTGTCAAACAATGATGCCTGACATTTTTCGTGAAATTAAATACCTAATCAGGTAATTTATGTAAATATTCTTCTCCAAATTACATCTAGATACCCATTTTTATCAGCCGTTTGACCGAATTGCAACACTGTGCTCCTTAATTTATATTCCCAATTGGTCAAAAGAAGTCTATCAAATTTTGTGAAAATTTCTAAAGTGGTAGGAAAGTTTTGATAAAAAAGGCATTTTTTCTTAAAACTTTAATATCCTGTATCTCGGAAAAAGCTCAATTTAGGATAAATTTTATTTGAAAATTTTAGTTATTTTCTTGTCTTAGTGTTAAAAGGAAAACACAAACTTAAAAATAACCCTGTATAATATTTTTTACATAATTTCTCTTTACACGTGAAAATTATTGATTGCCTTATAAAAGCTGAAAAGATTGCCCTCTAGCGGCTGTTTTTTTATCACAATAAAGTTTCTGCAGCAAAGGTTATCGTAACAATTTATTTATTTTAAAATTTTCTCAATAGATGGTGCTCTAGTACTTATTTAGAAAGATATTTGTATTTTACTTTAATTTTTACTTTACATTTTTTCGTGATTGGTAAAATTTAATATTGTAATTCCAATATAATTATACATAACGATTTATTTACATTAAAAATATTATTAAATAATTGCATTTTACTTTTTATTAATTATTATTTGTAAAAAAGTTAAAAAATTAATTTAAATGCTAAACCGCTTATCGTCGCTTTAGCAAAAACATTATTTATTTTCTTTTAAAATTGTTAAATACCTATGACCTAGTCTCTGATTATTACTAGCTTTAAGAATTTGTTTTTTAAATCTAAAATTTTTAATTTTGGGCCACTTACAAAACTGTATTGTCCTTGAATGTCTTCATATATTAAAGAATTTTTTGATGACATTGATATTTTAAACACACTGTAAAAGTTGGTGTATGGATAACCAATTCGTCACACTTAGTAACCATTTACGACCATTTCGATATCAATTCGGAGCTGTTTATAACCTCAAATATTACGTTTTAGATTCTACCTTTAAAAAATGTAACACAATGTAGAGACGAGAAAGATAACAATAAATGGAAAAAACAAAGTGTTGCTCTACAATCTAGAGTATTTTATATACAGGGTATCTAAGAAAATGTGGGCAATCTCTTGGATTCATATAGAACACATAAAAATAATGTGACAAGTTCATATAAAATATTTTTCGTCCCTCGTTACAAAGATATGTGCCCTTAAAGAACGCAACTGAAAATCGGTTTTTCTTGAGTAAATTTTATATCACACTGTTTGAAATTGACGAAGTGAAGCGTTTACGAAAAAAACAACATTTTGATTAAATAGGGTTGTATTTAATAATTTTGTATGTCGGTTCGACATCTTATTTTATCTATTATCTAGGTTTAATAATTAAAGATTACGGACCCGTCACAATGCTACAACATTAT
The DNA here is from genome assembly GCA_014170235.1 of Listronotus bonariensis. Taxonomy (NCBI): domain Eukaryota; kingdom Metazoa; phylum Arthropoda; class Insecta; order Coleoptera; family Curculionidae; genus Listronotus; species Listronotus bonariensis. The sequence goes on from JACEGR010001044.1 coordinate 140,118, forward strand.
TTTTTAGTTTCGTAGAAATAAAAAAAAACTTTTTTATTCATTTTTATAGTACCTTTGCAACAGAATAACCTATTGTTTTTAGATGTCTCTAGTAAACAACAACTTGTTTTTGTCAAAAACGGTTGAATTTATCGACATCTAACTCGAGTACTTTTAGATTAGTATTTAGCTAAGGATTTAAGCTACCCAAAAATACCTATTTCCTTTTTTATACAAACTTTATTTCCAAAATAAAAATTGCAATTTTGAAATGTCCCGTAAAATGTAGCTGATCCCACTATAGAATGGTCGGTGTGTTTTGTGATAGTAGCAGCGGTGGTAGCACTAACGCTATTTTGTATAGAAGAACAGTCCATTAATAAATTTTAATATTTGTTCTCCTTCCAAAACTTTAGACTTTTTCGGGACGTATCCTTTCGACTTAACTTTTAAAAAAGATATGAGACGATGGTATTGCGAAATGTCTATATTTTCATAGGCCGTCAACGTAGACCTTAGGGTGGAATACTTGGTCCAGAGAGAGTTCGGACTGTATTTTTCCGACTTAAAATAATAAAGTTTGTTAGACATATGTATTAAAATAAAATCAATAACTTACCAGTTCGTGAAAATATTCCATTAAAACGGTTTCGGTTATTTAAAGAATTGCGTTCGCATCTTTCCAAATACCAAATATGCCATACTCCCGATCATACTGTTGCCTTGATTTAACTGGCAAAAGATTTTCGGTCACTTTTATGGCTTTTTCTCTTATATTTTGTGGAATTTCTTCCATTTTGAGCAAATCGTTAAATAAAAAATGCCAACTGACTAACTGATAGAAACATCAAAGTCAAACTTAACACCAGTCATTATCTACTTACGTATACAGGTACAGGTGCAACTTATTTTTTATATTGCGAATAAATAATGTAATTAGTCATTGAAAAACTCTTTATTGGGTAAAACATAAAGCATTGTATGCACCACGGGCTTTACTGGACTATAATGCCCATCAGGTCGAAATCATGATGATACATAAATAGCTATAATAATATGGCAATATGGTAAGGAGGATATTTTTTGGTCCAGTTAAAGAAAAAATCACCTAACCTTATTTTTTAAAAACTTTTAACCAATTTGAATGATTTTTATTTCAGTTATTTTCACTTTTTATGCGAAGGTGTCAAAAATAAATACTGTCCTGGACATATTAAATAATGACACACCAAGTCATAATTTGTGTATGTATAATAGTCATTTACTTTATACATAATTTGTTTTTATTTAATAACACGGTTTTCAGTCCCAGGTCTCTCAATACCATTTAAATGATTTCCTAAAATAAACCTCTTTACTAACAAATATTATTTTTAAAGGAGACATCATTAAGTTAAAGCAAGAAATTTTTTCTTGTTGAACAAACACACTATGACTCAACATAAATTTTTCATTTATTCATTGGTTTTTATTATTTCTTAGCACAAATCTTCAAACTGAGGAAGTCATTTTTCAGATTGAATCATTCATTTTTATTGAAAATCTCAGGTTTCAAGCGAATGGTGAACGAGGTATAGCCAGTCGTTCATATTGAAATGGTAATTCAAAGCACAAGGTAAAAAATCAAAGCTGAGGATACGCTTGATATAATTTCTACACTGATCCTCAAAATTAATGCACCACCATGTATTTTTTTTAACTTTTAAATTTATAGTTCGATTAATTATCTCTTTTTTATCCTAGGTATATTTGTCGAGATTTTTTTATTTTTGGACAAACCACGAAGGCTAAAAGCCTAAATACTAACGTACCGTGGGTGTCTTAAGCGAGGTAAGAGGGAGTTTGCTGACACGGGACTTAAATACTTGAAGATTTGGGGGAAGGAAAGACCTCCGCGGGTAGCAGGTTCCACAATCTAGAAACTCTAGGGATAAAAGAACGAACAAAGTGAGAAGTTCGTGGCCTGTCCAGTTGGACCGTATAAGGATGCATACGCGCGGAACCACGAGTGTCTCTGTTGGGAACCGTGAGTGGAGGAACTATACTGGACAATTCTTCAGAGCAGAAGCCATGGAAGTATCTATAAAAAAGCGATAAATCCCCCACAGCCCGACGATGGGCAAGAGAGGGGAGCCTTTCTGTAAGTAAAGGATCATTAATGAGACGAACAGCTCTTCTTTGAATGGAATCAAGAATGCTTAGGGTTGTGGGGGACGCCATGCCTCAGATATGAGAACAATATTCCAAGGGAGGTCGGATTTGGGACACATATAAAGTGTATAAATTAGAAGCGGAAAAATACTTTTTGGCTCGAAAGAGAAATCCAAGCTTTTTGAAGCTGCCGTGGGTATAGATACAATGTGTTTATGCCAGTTAAGGTTACTTTCAAATGTGACGCCCACAAGATTAAAGGTGTCTTTGCTCTGTAAAACTTGGCCGCTCATAAGTACAGGATGAGTATTTGATGACTCTTTGCGCGACAAGGAACATGATTGTGTTTTGGATGCATTAAAATGGACGAGATTTTTGGCGCCCCAATCCAATACTAAATTAAGATCCTGTGAAAGAGATATCTGCATCGCTCTGCATTTGTTTTCCAAGTCAGGTTTAGTGATGGGTTTAGGAACCTGAAAACTGGAGTGAAGGGTACTATCATCGGCGAAACTATGAATAGGATTAGTTGTGGACGAGAGAAGGTCATTGATGTGAAGAAGAAACAATGTTGGTGCCAGAACTGAGCCCTGAGGGACTGCAGCATTTACTTGGTGAAAGCTTGAAGAATGGCCGTCCACGTAAGAAGTGCGGCATGCCAGACTTGGTCAAAAGCTTTGGATATATTAAGAGCAACGATCTGGTACTCACATAGAAACTCAAGAGACTTATTCCAACAGTGTGTTATGAAGGAAAGAAGATCTGCTGTAGATCTTTTGGGGCGAAATCCATACTGCTTGTCATGCAAAATTGTGTGTTTTTCTAAGTACTTAAGAATTTGTAAATTAATTAATTTTTCCATTACTTTACAAAGAAGAAAGAAAGAAAAAATGCTGTTGTTATTCTATTGGTTCTTAAATTTTTGTTTGTTTGTAGTATGTACTAAATTTATATGCTAGTTAACTGAAAAAAATGAAGAACTTTTGGTTGCTCATAAATTTTAGAACACCTGATACATATATTTTAAGCATTCTAAAGAGTTTTTTGTAATTTTGCGAATATATTTCATACGAGGTAAGCTATACCATATTTATATTATAACATATTGAACCCATATATATTAAAATAGTGAATTATAAGAAATAATTTCAGTTGAGTTTAACATTTCTGAACCTAGAGTGAAAAGCAATATAATATATGCAGAGGGATGGAAAGAAACATATTAAAAATAAACATAATGAAACCAGAGTTCAATAATTTATGCAGCAACGCCATTAAACATAGTTATGCTGACGATAGTACCCTTCACTCCACTTTTCAGGTTCCCAAGCCAATCTCTTAACCCGACTTAGAAGGCAAACGCAGGGCGATGCAGATATCTCTTTCACAGGATCTTAATTTGATATTGGATTGGGGCGCCAAAAATCTCGCTCAATTTAATGTATCCAAAACACAATCATGTTCCTTGTCGCGAAAAAATCATCAAACACTCACCCTTTGCTTATGAGTGGCCAGGTTTTGCAGAGCGGGGACACGTTCAACCTTGTGGGCGTCATATTTGAAAATAACCTTAACTGGCATAAACACATTGTATCTATAGCCACCGCGGCGTCAAAAAGCTTGGATTTCTTTTCCGAGCCAAAAAGTATTTTTCCCCTTCCAATTTATACACTTTGTATGTGTCCCAAATTCGACCCTCTCTGGAATATTGTTCTCATGTCTGGGGAATGGCATCCCCTACAACCCTCAGCATTCTTGATGCCATTCAAAGAAGGGCTATTCGTCTTATTAATGATCCTTTACTTACTCAAAGACTTCCTTCTCTTGCCCATCGTCGAGCTGTGGGAGATCTATCGCTCTTCTATAGATACTTTTACGGCTTCTGCTCCGACGAATTATCCAGTATAGTCCCTCTTCTTGCAGCTCCCAACAGAGAAACTCGTGGTGCCGCACGTGTGCATCCCTATACGGTCCAACTGGACAGGTTCCGAACTTCCCATTTCGTTCGTTCTTTTATCCCTAGAGTTTCTAGACTGTGGAACCTACTGCCAGCGGAGGTCTTTCCTTCCCTCCCAAATCTTTAAGTTTTTAAGTCCCGTGTTAACAATCTTCCTCTTACCCTGCTTAAGACATCTACGGTATGTTAGTATTTAGGCTTTCAGCCTTCGTGGATTGTCCAAAGATAAAAAACAAGCAGTTAAAAAAACAAAGGCGACAAATATTGCAAATAAAGGAATTAAACAGAAAAATATATTGAAAAGAAGAGGCCAGCATAAATCTTTATTTTTAGTACATTTTGTTGTAGGTGTAATAAGTTGTATCTTAATAAATTTGCTACAACTTACAATATTTGTATTTAAACAGGGTGATTTCTAACAACGGTACGAAACTACAATGTGTAGTTTCTTATGTTATATTATGGAAAAAATCCCTATAAACATATGTCCGAAGTTGCTTCCTTACTGAGATACAGGGCATTAAAATTTAGGAAAAAAAATCAGCATTTTCTAAATATTTATAATATGTTTAGGGCGATTTGGATAAAAATTTGGTACATTTATTTAAAGTAATAAGGCGCTTATTAAGCTCTAACTAGATTGTTATTATTGGGTCCAGTGGCGTCTCAGTGAATACCGCAACTTATAGTATTGAGAGAAAAAAGTACGCCACTGACTTTTTTTAACGTTTTAATATTTTTTTATAATTAAGCAATTAATAATACAACTTTTTTATCTCTTGTATTTTTTGTATCTACCTTCGTTTTTGAGATAACAAGAATAATGCCACTTTAACTTTTTCTAAGACGACATGGTAAAAAAACAAAAATTAAAGATTAACTAGTATTTGCTTTAAAATAAATGAGTAGTTGGTGTATTATTTCAAAAATTGTCATTAACCTTAAATTGATATTAAAAATTTTTAGATTTTTTTTTTTCGTAAATTTGAGCGCCTTGTATCTCAGTAAGCAAACAACTCTAGACATATGTTTATTGGAACTTTTTTTATAAAATAACATTAAGAATCACACTTTAAAATTTCGTCCGTTGCTAGAAAACACCCTGTATATTAATTTTTGTCCTAGTTACAGGTTAAATTCGTTGGGGGCTCGGTATTATGCAATTTTCCCCTACATGTGCTGTTAAAAACCTCTTTAAGCTTTAAGATTAGTAAATTTGTTATTAATATATTCTTTTAATGATTGCTGTATTCTAAATATACTTTTGCATTTAAAACTGAAAATTGACAACCAAGCAGTTCAGAACTACGTGCCGTAACACCTAGATTTATTGCATATGCATTTCTTGGGTAATATAGGTATGTTTGGGAGTCTAGCATTCATGATGTTCGATTTATTTATAATTAAATTTAAAGATTATATATCGGAGGATATTCGAAACCCATGTTAAAGTGCAGTTCTCGATTGGGACGGTAATGGATGTAAATCAGAGGTATGTAGTAATCATTGGTAAACCACTACGTTGTTTATCGGTGCAATAACAACATCATTAAAGAAAATAAATTAAAATAATTTTCCACTGTTTTAATTATACAAAAAAATCTTTTATTTTTCGACACTTAAAATGAGAATTTCTGCTTTTTATGTCACTTACCGAGGGCCCCTCTAGTAACGCCTTTTGCATACTTCATAGGACTTATCAAGCTGGCTAAACCGATCCAAAGTAAATAACACAAAACGCAACAGTATCTTACAAAAACATCTTCGTTGTTTGACGGTTAGAAATAATTTCACCGTTGATACCGTACTGAAACCATCATTCAGTGAATCGGCATCTTACTTGCCGACCCTCGGTAAAACTCGACGACGATTCACTAAATTATGGTTATTAATAGGGCTGGCAAAAACCGGACAAAAACAAAACCGGTTTTTAAAAAAACCGGTTTTGGTTAAAACCGGTTAACCGAATATTTAAAAACCGGTATTAAAACCGTTTTTTAAAACCGAAAAACCGAAACCGGTTTTAAAAACCGAAAAACCGAAAACGGTTTTCAAAACCGATACACCGAAATCGGTTTTAAAACCGAAAACTGAAAACGGTCTTTGAAACTGAAAACGGTTCTCAAAACCAAAAAGGCTTTTCTAAACCACAGTTAACAGAAAATCGGAAAGTAATTATTCTCTATTAATCGTTTTTGCGTTGATTACGGATTTGCCCATGAGCTGTGGTGTTAAGTGATAATCATTATTCATCCTAGAATATTCTTCAAAAGAAATTGGCTAAATATAAATAAGAATAAAAATATAACATCCCTGTTAATAAAATGCAAGATTCTAAAAGGTGATGTAAAAATTCCATACATACATAATTTATTTTTTCCTCTTTATTTAAAATTGGTATTCTATTTTCGGTGTTTTTTCTTGGTTTATTGGTTAATAAAAACAGAAAAGGAAAAGTGGTGATTTTTAAATTTTAATTTAGTGTATTATTATAGTTAGTTGTAGTTTTTAGATAATACCATTAAATTTGCCCCTTTATTTCAAACAATTCTTACTAGAAACATTTTCTTCTAAAATGCGCCGTTTTCTGGGTATTTGCCTGTCTAAGGTTAAATGAACCACCCTGTATAATCTGTCAACCAATATCCGATTTTACAAAATGAACGGTTTTTCTTTTTTAGATATAAACCGCAATCAACCAAAAACCTATTAATTAATATTCGAAGAACCGCTTTTCGATTTTAGTCGGATTATCCAAAAAACCGGTATTCGAAAACCGATTATCCAAAAACCGCTTTTTAAAAACCGGTTAACCGATATTCGAAACCGGTTAACCGGTATTCGAATGTTTTCGGTTTTAGCCAAAACCGCGGTTAACCGAAAACCGGTTAACAGAAAAACCCGTTTCGGTTTCCAGCCCTAGTTTTTAGTACGGTATCAACGGTAAGATTATATCTTACCGTCGAACAACGAAGTTTATCTTATAAGATAAGAGAGAATGACATAAAAAGCAGAAGCTCTCCTCTTAACTGTCAAAAAAGATAGATATGTTTTTCTTAAGCTACTTGGACATCGGTAATGAAACTGGGAAATAAAACATGTTAGGCATCCAAAACTACGGCACCCATGGTACCAAGGGAATGTAGAGAATTTTTTGGCTGTTTTTTTGAGCCAACTAAAATAGACATTTTTTCTTCGTAAATTTTCTGGTTAGTCAACCAAAAAGCAAAAATAAATAAAGTCATATCCACTAGTAACTTTGAACTTGAGGTTGTTAGCAGTTTAATTCAGCACTTTGCTGCAGAAACCCGAGGCATCAACTACTTGTCAACACCAATAACAACTTTAAAACATAATTAAAAACGATAAAACTGTTTAAAATTGTTTGTATTCAGTTCAAAAGCTTATACAGGGTCTGAATGTGATGGGGACTACTTGGTAGTGATATTAAAAAGGTTTCGACTTCCACATGTCTTTATTTTTAATTTATTCACACAACTTTTTGGGCTCTTAACTAGAGAAAGGACAGAGAAGACTGACGTGTATCTAATCAGTAAGACCCAGAAACAAATTAAAACCCAACCTTAGAATTTGTTTCCGCTTAAAAAAATCGTGTATCTAACCCTGAAGACCCAGAAACAAATTAAAAACCCAATCTTAGAATTTGTCTCCGCTTACAAAATCGTGTATCTAACCCTGAAGACCCAGAAACAAATTAAAAACCCAATCTTAGAATTTGTTTCCGCTTAAAAATCGTGTATCTAACCCTGAAGACCCAGAAACAAATTAAAAACCCAATCTTAGAATTTGTTTTCGCTTAAAAATCGTGTATCTAACCCTGAAGACCCAGAAACAAATTAAAAACCCAACCTTAGAATTTGTTTCCGCTTAAAAATTGTGTATCTAACCCTGAAGACCCAGAAACAAATTAAAAACCCAATCTTAGAATTTGTTTCCGCTTACAAAATCGTGTATCTAATCGTAAAGACCCAGAAGCAAATTAATGCTCAATCCTAAAAATTTTTCTTGGATTACAAAATCGTTAATCTAACCGTAAAGACCAAGAAATACATTAAAGCCTAATACTAAAATTTGTTCCCTGATAACAAAATCGTTTATCTAACCGCAAAGACACAGAAACAAATTTAACTGGTCTGTTGTTTGACAGACTGGTCTGTTGTTTGACAGACTGATCTGCTGTTTGACAGGCTGATCCGTTGTTTGACAGTCTCGTCCGTTGTTTGACGGACCAATCTGCTGTTTAGCAGACTGGTTTGTAGTTTCGCAAAATTGTTTATTTAACCGTAAAGACCCAGCAACTAATTAAAGCTCAATCCTACAATTTGTTTCTGCTTTACAAAATCGTTTTTCTAACTGTAGAGACCAAGAAACAAATTAAAGCTCAATTCTAGAATTTGTTTCTGACTGCAAAATCGTTTATTCAACCGTTGACCTTGTTCTGAGGTTTTATTGGCTACTTGGTCTGTGGTCTGGTAGACCCGTTGGTCTGTTGTTTGGCAGACCACTTGGTCAGTAGTTTGACAGACCAGTTGGTCGGTGGTTTGGCAGTCCAGTTGGTCTGTGGTTGCGGACCAGTAGGTTCTGTGGTTTAGCAGACAATTTGGTCTGTGGTTTGGTAGACCCGTTGGTTCAGGTTTGTAGCAGACCAGTTGGTCTGTGGTTTGGAGGACTTGTTGGTCTGTGGTCTGTGGTTTAGCAGACAATTTGATCTGTGGTTTGGCAGACCCGTTTGCTTGTGGTTTAGCAGACCACTTGGTCTGTGGTTTAGTAGATTTGTTGGTCTGTGGTTTGGCAGACCAGTTGATCTGTGGTTTAGCAGACCACTTGGTCTGGGATGCTTAATACCGCAAATATTTTAATTAATTAAAATTATTAAAGCCCATTATTTCAAAGTATTTTAATAGTAAAAAGTGGAAGCCATTTGCGTGATTTTTAACAAATTTTTGTAACCACAAAACTAAATCTGAGTGACTAAAATTAGAGGTGGCCAAGTGCATTATTTATTAGTTTATAAATTTAATGCGCCAAATTTTTGTTATTATTAAAATTTATCAGAGAGCTTTATTTAGACCAAGTGGTTGTTGGTAGACATCTTGGGCTTCCAAAGCAATTGGCCTGTTTTCTGATCTTCCAGTTGTTCTGCGGTTTGGCAGACCAGCAGGTCTGTGGATTAGCAGACCAGTCGGTTTGTGGTTTAGCTGAGACTCTGTTGGTCTGTGGTTTGGCAGACCAGTTGGTCTGTGGTTTGGCAGACCCGTTGATCGGTGGTTTGGCAGACTAGTTGGTTGGTGGGTTTGGCAGACCAGTAGGTTCATGGCTTAGCAGACCAGTTAGTCTGTGGTTTAGTAGACCACTTGGTCTGTGGTTTTGCAGATCTCATATTAGATATATAACCTTATTGCGCGAAATATTGTGACTATTAAAATTTATCAGGAGCTTTATTTAAAAATATTTAAAAGTAGGAAATTAAAAATCTAAGGTATTCGCCAATTTTTTTTTTTAAATTTTTCCCCAAGAATGCGCTTAGGGATTCCTAATAGCTCATAAGTCTGTTGCGAAAAAATTTCACTATTAGAAATTGTTAACGCCCTTTATTTAGAAGTGTTAGTTAAGTAATAGTAAGAATTTAAAGTCGAAGCCACTCGCGGATCTTTAACAAATTTTGTAACCACATGAAACTAAACCTCGGGTATTAAGATTAGGAGGTGGCCCAGTGCATGATTTTTTAGTGTATAACTTTATTGCGCAAAATTTTGTGAATTCTAAAATTTATTTAAGGGCTTCATTTAGAAATATTTAAAAGTGAAATGATGAAATGAAAAAATCTAGGCAATTTACGAATTCATTTGCAAATTTTTACCAAGACCACTTGGTCTGTGGTCTTGGGCAGACCCTTTGGTCTGTGGTTTGGGAGACCAGTTGGTTTGTGGTTTAGCAGACTATTTGATCTGCAGGTTTGAGAGACCAATTGTTCTGTGGCTTTGGCAGACCAGTTGGTCGGTGCTTTGGCAGACCAGTTGGTCGAGTGATTTGGCAGACCAGTTGGTCGGTGGTTTGGCAGACCAGCTGGTCTGTGGTTAAGCAGACAATTTGGTCTGTGGTTTAGCAGACCAGCTGATCTGTTGTTTGGCAGACCATTTGGTCTGTGATTTGGCAGATCCGTTGGTCTGTGATTTTAGCAGACCACTTGGTCTCTGGTTTGGCAGACCTGTTGGTCTGTGGTTTGGGAGACCAGTTGGTTTGTGGTTTAGCAGACCATTTGATCTGTGGGTTTGGCAGACCAATTGGTCTGTGGTTTAGCAGACAATTTGGTCTGTGGTTTAGCAGACCAGTTGATCTGTTGTTTTAGCAGACCATTGGTCTGGGGTTTAGGCAGATCTCCTATTCGTACAAGATATTTAATTAGGAGTAGAAAATTAAAATAAAGCCATTCGCGAATTCTTTTGCAATTTTTAACCCCGAGAAAGCGCAAAGGGCGTAAGAAATTAAAGTTAAACCATTCGCGGATTTATTACAAATTGTAGTAACCACGAAACTGAATCTGGCAAAATTCTGAGACCATTAAAATTTATTAGACAGCTTTATTTAAAAATATCTAGAAGTAGAAATTTAAAAATCTAAACCATTCGCCACCTTTTTTGCAAATGTTTACCCCAAAAAGAATCTTATGGATATTTAATAGGTAATAATTTTTTTCCGCGAAATTTTTTGACAATCAAAATAATTAGAAGGCTTCACTAGGAAGTATTTAATACAAAGAAATTAAAGTCGAAGCCTTAGGCGGATTTATTACAAATTTTCGTAACTACGAAACTGATTCTGGCGACTAAAAATTAGAAGGTGGCCCAGCGCAATATTTATTAGTGCTTTAACTTTAGTGCGCAAAACTTTGTGACCATAAAATTTATTAAAAAGCTTTATTTAAAGATATTGTAAAAAGTAAAAAATTAAAATTTAGGCCATTCGCAAATTCTTTTGCAATTTTTTACCCCGAGAAAGCGCAAAGTGATGCTCAATAGCTTATAACTTTTCACGCAAATTTTTTTACTAATAAAAGTTATCAAGGCTCCTTTTTTAGAAGTATTTTATAGTAAGAACTTAAAGTCAAAGCCATTCGCGGATATTTTACAAATTTTGTAACTCATGAAACTGAACTTGGCGACTAAAATTAGGAGGTGGCCCAGTGCAATATTTATTAGTGCATAACTTTAATGCGCAAAATTTTGTGACAATCTGAATTTATTAGAAAGCTTATTTTAATGATATTTAAAAGTAGAAAATTAAAATTTAGGCCATTCGCGAATTCTTTTGCAAATTTATACCCCGAGAAAGCGCAAAGGGATGCTCAATATCTCATAACTCTTTACGCAAAATTTTTGGACTATCAAAATTTGTTACAGGGTTAAATTTGGAAGTATTTAATAGTAAGAATTTAAATTTAAAGCCACCTCCCGGTGATGGAGGAACATAATAAATATACACATTTATATCCCATATTAAACGGTAAAAAATTTAACAAGACACTATGTTAATACTTTAATAATAAAAAATGGATGCCATCATCCTAAACGCATTTTTTCATCATAAATTATTTATGACAGATGCCATCACATTATCTGCAACACGTGGCCTAATAACGGCCAATTGCCCACTTTCGCGTCTTTTTGATACCTTTTACCAATGCCTTGCCATGAAAGAGTGTTGGCAATGCCAGTAAATTATATGTACAACGCCGGCAAAAAATGTTATATGGGTATTCTCCGGTATATTAATATGCCACGCTGTAGTAAATCTCAAAATCCCTTCTTTGACTTCCCAACCACAACTTGGCATATACTCAAAAAAAAAATTAGATTTTTAATTCCATTACCTTAGGAGTTTATAAAATATGTAAAATCCAATTTTTTGCCATTTGCTCCAATTCTAAATAGAATAAATAAAAGATATCAGTTAACAAAAAAAAACAAGTCGAAGCAAAACACATTAAACTCAGATGCAAACACCTTTATTAACAAGTTCACAAGCTTTGTCTCGGATATCTCCCCCTTTGTCTATCTCACAACCAAAAAAAGTGACAAAAATATGACAGAGGGTGGGTTGGTTTGCCAAAATACCCTTGTGTCCGATCGATGGGGGTTGCATTCTGTATAGCGTAAAACTGGCAGTCTCAATCGCGCGCTTGCAGAGCACACTGCGATAAAGGAAGCTCTCCATTCCACTGAATGAAACGGGAACTTTAACACTGTCCATTAATCTTTAAACTTATATAATTCATATCTTTAAATCATATCTTATCTCTATTCTATTTAAAACATATCTTTTATCAAAAATTTAAATATATTAATCAAATTAACTGAAAATTTAGGCGTCATATTTTCTTGCTTACCTATCTTCTTGTGAATATTGTGAATTTTTATTAAAGAGGTAAAAAGTAAATGCTAATCATGAATTTTACTCATCTGCTTTTAATAGAAAATCATCTTTGCAGCTGAATTTTTGAATGCGCTGCTTTTTAGAATTTTTCAAGTAGAAAGGCTTTTCATTTCGTCATATTTTTTCTAATAAAACTCTAATGCGGACTTTCATTTCAAGAAGAGTTTTTAGTTTGTTTTTCTTCTTTTCTTTATATTCGTTCGTTTGCTTAGGGTACTTAAACAAATAGGTTTTTATTTAAAAAAGGGAGTGTTTTTCTGTTTAATTTCACTTTTAAACATATTAAACAAATAATGAAAGCGGGTTGAAAACTAATTTTTAAATTTATATTCCGTCTTACAGCTTTTAATAAAATAAGTGTAATTTTTTTAAATTTTTAGACACTTTGACACCCTGTATCTTGAGACCAAAAAATTGCGGACTCATGTTTATAAAAACTTCTTTATATTTTCGGTAATAGTTCGATATAGCGGTTTTCGCTATTATAAGAGATTTTTGAAAAATACTTTTTCAGGGCGTTTCTATAGGTTGATTATGACACAAATCTGTGTGCGCGTTTTCCAAAATCCATTTCTATTATTTTGTTATTAATAAAAACATATTTACGGGACGGTGGAGTGAACAGGGGTACTGGGTGGGGACGAAACAGTAGAAATCCTACATTAAACGCCCAAAAACAGTATTACACACTTTCTGTTTACAAAAATGTCCAAAAAATTGTTTAAAAAATTAAAAATAAATAATGTACAACAATCCTGCCATGGCTGTCACTGCATAAAAAGAAGAGTTTGCAATAGAACTGTAAATGTCTTGCGATGTTGCCAAATAAAGTGAGAAAGTGTCAATAGCTTAACAAAAGGAAGATACATGACAAAATTCATATGAAAAATTAAGTTATTCCTTCTACCTATTATAATTTGTAGAGAAAAAAAGGAAAAATACCTAAGCATAAAGAAGGAGGCATTTCTACAGAAAATACCATTGTTTCTCATGGAAATGGTGGATAATCCCCGAAATAGGCTTGGTGTTAATTCTTCATAAGAAGTTTGGCAACGCTGCTTCTATCAAGACCGTCATTTTCATAATGACAAACTTCATGTTATCAGCTGACCAAAATGAATTTTTCTTCTTTAATTAATGGCGGACGAGATATCTCATATGTGTGGGATATTTTTCGAAAAATTTAATACTTTTCAAAATAAATTTACATTTTTCATGTGCCCCGAGTGCAGTATATTAATGTTTTCTTGTGTTTGACGTTGGATTTATACTGTTTCGTCCCCACTTAGCACCCCTGTTCACTCCACGGTCCCGTAAATATGTTTTTATTAATATTAAATTATAGAAATGGATTTTGAAAAACGCGCACACAGATTTGTGTCATAATCGACCTATAGAAATGCCCTGAATTTTTTTTTAAATCTCTTATAATAGCGAAAACCGCTATATCGAACTTTACCATATTTTCTGATGTAGAATCTGACCCTAATTTTTTTTTACCAGCATTTTTTTTTTGCAAATTTAGGCCCATTTTAAAGAAAATCTACGTTTGAAAAGCAAATTCTCTATCTGTATTTTTTTGTGAATTTAATAAAGTCTTGTTGTCATTTTACAAACTTCGCATATAGAACATATCTGCCATTTTATAGAATTAGAGCCATCTGAAAGTGCTGAATCAAAAAATTGTAGAGTGAAAAACTTTATTTGGCTATGGTTTCTAAAAATTATAGCTAGTTAATTAAAATTTTGCAAAATTTTTAATTTGTGGAGAAAATTTAATTAAATTAACAAAAAAAAGAATAAAGAAATTGGTTTTAAAACTTACATATTCCCTGGGATAAAGGCTTTTCAAAACATCAAATATTTTTGGCAAATCCCAAAATAACATTTTTTTGTCAAAGTGTTTCTCTTTTGCCGCAAAAAATTTTAGGGCCTTTTTATGAGCTAATGTTCTGAAGAAAAAATATCTTTATAAACATAGGTCCAAAATTCATTATTTATGGGGTAGGAGGTGTTAAAAGTATCATTGGAACGACTACACATGTTATCCTATCCTATGAAAAAATTAGTTACCCAACTTCTTAATGTCCTTTATTTAAAGAATGTGATTTTTATGCTTGCAGTACGTTGATATTTTAACTACTTTAATTAGGGTCCTACTGGTGCCCTACTTTATTTTTTGGCCCATGCTCTTAGGCCGGAGTCTATAGGTTTTTATACATAGAATTTAATACTAATGTTTGGTAACAACAAAAATTGATTAATATTTTATTTATACATAAAAAAATGCTAGATTTTATTTAAATATCGATGTTTGTATTTTTCTGCGACATGTTTAAAATAATTTATTAAATGTTCTTTATTTTAAATCTTTGTTTATTACTTAAAAATTAATCTTTACAGTTTTCAGCTTTTAAACAAAATATCAACCTTTGCTTATTAAAGCTTATTACATGAAAATACTAAACACCAAAATGCTCTCACCTAAATTAGCAATAAATATCTCAAAATGTCCATTTAAAGAACTTTATGCGTGGTGATTTATTTATCTTAATTAAGGTATTATATCATGTGGTAGCATTAATAACACTTTGTCGCATTTTTATTTTACCGGTCAAAAAAGTGTACAAGAGAACAAATGGATAAAAAAAAATTATTTCTACTAATTTTTTTTCTCCGATCGGACGGAAATCTACATATTTTCAATACGTTTTCTACTTAGTAACGTATTATACCAAAATCAAGCAAGCAGTGGTGCAGTGGCTAGCGTGTCAGCCTCTTACCGCGGCGATCCGGGTTCGAATCTCGGAGTCGGACATCGGATTTTTCATTGCTCGTCACCTCACAGTTGGCAATGGCAAACCACTGTGTAGTATTCTGCCATTTCTAGGTAGCAGTTATTTAAAAATAACGACCGTGGTGGCACTACCGCGTTGTCTAAAAGGTGCTGTGAAATGCAAAAAAACTGCATGTTTCAGTGCTTGGATAACGTTGACGGAACACGACAATAATGGGTTAAACATCCAGTAACCCGGCACTCACGGTACACTGGTATTTAGGCATAAGCCTTCGTGAAATGTCATAAAAGATAAAAAAAATAACATTATAATGTTTATACACAGTGTTACAGAATGTTGTTAAAAAAAATTAGGGACAGATTCTACATCAGAAAATATAAAGATAAGTTCATATAAACATGGGTCCGCAATTTTTTTGTTTTCAAGATACAAGGTGTTAAACTTAAAAAAATATGCAACTCATAGGAAAAGCATATTTTCGGACTCTTGATATTTGCTGAACTCAGCTAAAGCCTCGTCCAGACTCCATCATGGTCCGAAAATTATCGCTTTTCCTACATGTTACGCAATACAGGGTGTCTCACCGGGAACTGCCGCGATCGACTTCTCAAAAAGTACACTTTGGAAAATTTTGAAAATTCACAACATTACAAAGTTAGTGAAGGACATACAACTAAAATATTTTGACCGCTGTACTACTTCCGGTTATACCGGAAGTTAATGTCAGCTTCCTTATTTTAAATGGAACACCCTATATATTATTTATTTTTTAGATTCTGCGTAAAATTCTAAACAATTTATGTATAAAATGCTATACCTAAGTTCCACCGCTTTTGACTTATTTTAAATATTATATCAAAAATGACTTTTGAAAGCCATTACATAACCATCAATTTCTTCCAAACAAAAGCCTTTAATATAAGTTGGGGTTAGGTTCCTTGTAAAGAAAAAAAAATCTTTAGTCGACTGTATTAATATTTTCACAGAGTGGTCAAAAATAATCGTTAAAAATTATAACGACAAAAACCTTAAAACTCAGTTTTTTCCAATAGAAACCCCTATCTTTAATTACCGTATCCTATTAGGCATTAATTTAAAAGTAAGTTTGTAAAATAATGTTTATTTAAAAAAAATATAGTTTTCAAAATATTAACGATTTATTATTTAATTTACCTATTCTAACAATGCATTCAAGTACGGGTAGGTACGGAGTAGTTGGCTGTGACGCCGCATTTTGTTTTCAAGGCCAACTAGAAGCCAAACCAAGCCGTACTTAAATGCATTGTTAAAATAGATAAATACTAGCTATGATTCCCGGCTTCGCTCGGGAGTTTATATGAGACCCAAATAAACGTTGTTCTGAATGAAGTTCAAATACTCGACAACAGATGGCGCCACTACACATATTTTACATTTTTGCCACCCACAACCACCCACTTCCACCCACCCCGACCAAACTCCCTTACTTACAATGGGAGACCAAGGGGTATTTGTAACCCCGACGGGAAGTTGATCGGAGTTGCGGATGATAGCGAAAATCGTGGACACACGAACGTACATTAGCATTTTATATAATACTAGCTATGATTCCCGGCTTCGCTCGGGACTTTATATGAGACCCAAATAACCGTTGTTCTGAATGAAGTTCAACTACTCGACAACAGATGGCGCCACTACACATATTTTACATTTTTGCCCCTCACAACCACCCACTTCCACCGACCCCGACCAAACTCCCTTACTCACAATGGGAGACCAAGGGGTATTTGTAACCCCGACGGGAAGTAGATCGGAGTTGCGGATGATAGCGAAAATCGTGGACACACGAACGTACATTAGCATTTTATATAATATATTAGACTAGCTATGATTCCCGGCTTCGCTCGGGAGTTTATATGAGACCCAAATAACCGTTGTTCTGAATGAAGTTCAACTACTCGACAACAGATGGCGCCTACTACACATATTTTACATCTTTGCCACCCACAACCACCCACTTCCACCCACCCCGACCAAACTCCCTTACTCACAATGGGAGACCCAGGGTATTTGTAACCCCGACGGGAAGTTGATCGGAGTTGCGGATGATAGCGAAAATCGTGGACACACGAACGTACATTAGCATTTTATATAATATATTAGATTAGATTAGATTTAGATTTAGATTAAATTCTTAATATTTCAAAAACTATAAATTTTTGGAATAGACACCAGTATACAAACTTATCCTTATTTTTGATGCTTAATAGGATAAGGTAAAAAAGTTAGGAGTCTCCATTTAAAAAAATGACTTTAAAGGTTTTTGTCGTAATAATTTTGCAACGATTATTTTTGACCACTCTGTATGTATTAATTCTGAAAATATCAATACAGTCTGCTAAAGTAGTTCTTTCTCTATAAGAAACCCAAGCCTAATTCATATTAAAGGCTTTTGTTTAAAAGAAATTCATGGTGATGTAATGGCTTGCAAACGTCATTTTTGACATGAAATTTAAAATAAGTCGAAAACTGTTGGACTTAGGTATTAAAAATATACGTAAATTATGTTTAGAATTTTACGCAAAATATAAAAATAAATAATATATAAGGTGTTCTAATAAAATAAGAAAGTTAACATAAACTTCCGGTATAACCGAAAGTGTTAGGGCTGTCAAAATTTTAGTTGTATGTCCTCCACTGACTTGTGTTACTAAATTTTCAACATTTTCCAAAGCGTACTTTTGAAAAATCGATAGCAGAAGTTCCCGGTGGGACACCCTGTATACTATTGCTTGTAAGAAAAATATGATTTCGCTTTCTTTGTATAGAGAATTAACAAAAACTCGAAAACCATGATTTTTCTCTAAGAGTAAACTACCTTTATCATTAATTTTTAAATAAAATGTCATGATTTTCGAATTTTTTAAAGACGTGAAAAGTAGGTACCATATTTTTTTATAGTTTTCTTTTACCTCGAAGTGCCAGTTGGCAAGGTGATGTTTATTACCAAAGTTAACATTTGAAATTGCAAACTATAACATAAATAACAATAAAATATAACTGCAGCCAACACGGAAAATCCTTTTAGATCCCTTTAACTATAGTTTAGGATTTAAATGGCTTTTGGTTTGGCAAACACGAATATATTTCCTTATCCAATAGTTCTTATTATCAGTATAATAAATTGACTTGACAAACTGGAAACAGATTATCCTGATTGTATTTGTCAAAGCTATTATGATACTTAAAATAAATAAATATTTAAAAACATAATGTATTTTTAAATAAATTAAATAAAATGTAAGTTGCTAACGTTAGAGGGTTTTCGTTAAGATCTGCTTGGTTTATTAAAATAATTTATTAACTTAAAATGTAGAAATAATTACTTTAAATAAATTTCTAAAAATACAGGTCTGTACTAGAATAAAAGCATAATGTGTGAACTTCATTGAATTTGTATTAAAATCGGCTTTTAAATTTTGATATAAGAATATAAGGACTGTATTTATAAAAATAAAGTTGATGATGATAACACAAAAACGAAACGGGATGGGGACTGGATAGAGCAGAATAAGTGGATATGCAATAGTGAAATTTATTTTAAAATCCAATTTTAAATAAGACCGGAAATTTTTTTAATTAACCAATTTCAATTTTAAGTTTTTTCCGGATATGTCCGGAAATACTCGGAATTTTAAAACTTTCTTAATAGCATATTATTGGACACTAAAACCTCAACTTTGTTCTCATTTTAACGACTTCGTATCTCCTACCATTTCCAAGATGCCCATACTGGCCCTCCTTATCTTGGATACGTTGTATACAAACTGTTCACGGATGGGGTTTACAAGAGAACAAATGTATACAGGGTAGCCCACCATATTCGACACGGTCTGTAGCTGGGTAACCATGGGGTTTTTAAAAAAGTAAATACTGGAACATATACAGGTCGGATTAGGCCACAGTTTAAAATTTTTTTACTCTATACAGGATGTCTCAAAAAAGTGTGACTTATCAAAGTTATATTTTTTTAAATGGAACACCCTATATTTAATGACGGTTTTAGATTCTACTTTAAAAATAACTCAAGTTGCAGATGTAAAATTAAATTAATTTTACTTTAACACTTTTAACACTTTAAACTTTAAAATGTGTAACAAGATTAGAAAAAGTCTGCCATATCATACGTAGGTCAAATCAAGATCAAATATTGTACAGGGTGATTAAAAATAATTTTAATTTTTCAGAAAATCAAATAGCCATATCTCTCTTATTTTAAATGGAACACCCTGTATTTTTTTACGTCACATGATGACAAATAAAATACTCTTTCAAATGGTTATAGGTTGCCTATACCTATCATTTGAGCTTTTTTAGTAAAATCTGTTTTTACAAATTTTAAGTCCAAATGTTTATTTAAATTAAAGTTGGCTGTGACATAGCAGCCATTAATATCTTTCTTATGAAAATAACAACGACCATTTATTGATTACTAGTGTTTTAGTCAGTTTAAAAGAAATTTCAATGATTTTAATTAAAAACCCTTCTTCTACAATTACAAGATGATATAATACTGGTAGGATGTGAAAAAAATGGTTTACTTTAGTCTAGAGTTAATCCTGAAAAATATTCCAGGAGAAACCATCTGATAACCTTAATAGTTGCTTTAAAAAATTTGACACAGTGATTATGGATAATGGAAGAAACGAGTTATAGGTCACAGCATGTCGTCATAACTGACCAGAGGCGTTATTAGGATTGTGTAAAAACACAAATTTTATCATTACCACATTCAGCTGAAATAAGTGTTATTGGAAGTAGCATTATAAGCAACTAATACATTTTTTTTCTGTGAATTTTAAAAAATAGTGGCAGATAATATAAAATCTTTAATTTTGTGTTTTTTTCCAACAAATTTACATTTTGTAATAACGACTTAGTAAATAGGTATAGCTATATCACAGCCTACTTACATTTAAATAGACATTTGGGATAAAAAATATGTTTAAACGGAATTTACTTAAAAAGTATAAAAGATAGGTATAGGCAACCTATACATCATTTGAAAGAGCATTTGGTTTGTCATCATGTGGTGTAAAAACTACAGGGTGTTCCATTCAAAATAAGAGAGATATTGCTATTTGACTTTCTAAAAAATTGAAATTATTTTTGATCACCCTGTATAATCTATGATCTCGATATGACCTACGTATGAGAAGGCAGACTTTTCCTAATCTTGTAACAAATTTTTAAGTTTAAGGAGTTTATATTGTTAAAATAAAATTAATTTAATTGCACCCCTGCATTTTGAAAAAATATCAAATATCACAAAAACCAATAAAATTAAACTCCTGGTACTATTAACAAACTTAAATTATTTTTTTATGTAGAATCTACAACCGTCATAAAATATAGGGGGTTCTATTTAAAAAAATATAACTTTGATACGTTACACTTTTTGGAGACATCCTGTATAGACTAAAATAATTTTATACTGTGGCCTTATCTAACCTGTATATGTTTCAGTATTTACTTTTTTAAAAACTCCATGGTTATCCAGCTACAGACCGTGTCGAATATGGTGGGCCACCCTGTATATATTTTTTTATTTAGTTTATTCCAAATAAAAATTTATTATTTTTGCTTATTAAAAAAATATAATTCACAAAGAGAAAAAGTGGATTTTGTATACAGGGTGCGCAAAAACTTAAAAAACATGATTTTTTACAAGAGTAAACTACCTTTATTTCTGATTCTAGGCAAAATGTAATTTAGCAAATGTTTATAGCATTTTAAATAACTTTATTAATGTTACGGGGTTATTAAATTTTTTATAAAACTGATGTTGAAGTTATCAAAAATAAATTATTTTAAATTTTTATAATTAAATGACATAAAAACTCCTATAATTTACTTTTTAAACACCTGCTTCCTCAAAATTCCTACACAGTTTTTCAGCTGTAAACGAATGTGATTAACGCATTTTCGCCAAATTATGAAGTTTAATAAAATTGTAATATTGTTTTTATCGATTACACGCTTTATTCTTAATACATTTTTTTTATGACATAAAAATTAAAATTTAAAACCGAAAAAACAATTTTTTGAATTTTTTCAAAAAATTTTGAGGTTAGTGTAAAAATAGTTATTACATAAGTTGACGGATTTTTTATTGTCGACATGTTTTGTGTATAACTTTTTTAGTAGGATTTACTGTTTAGCTGGAAATTGCAAAAAATATTTTCATTTTTACCCTTAAAAACCACCTCCTCCATTCACCCTCTAACGGATTATTTTGGCCCGAAATTGTTTTTCTTACATCGTTATAATACATTTAACAAAAGTATACCAATAGTTTGTTGTAGGGGAATTGTTTTTTTGCATTCAGGTTTTCTGCCAGGGCCCCGCTTTTCAACTTGGGGAGTAGAAATTTCTGATGGAAATAGTTATTTACATTATAAGATGCGAAAGTTTACTTTATGATGTGAGGTGGTTTTTAAATGGCCGAGGCGAAGCCGAGGCTATTTAAAATCTCCGAACACTTGAAAGGCCTTTCGCATCGTGTAAAGTATTATATTTTTTCTGCTACTGTTCTATTTATCGCATAATTTAATAATCATTAACATCATATTTTAATAGAAATATCAGATATTTTGAAATTTTACCTGTTAAAAATTAATCCATAGCAACACATTTATTCTTGACAGTGTCTGTCATCATCTGTCAGATATTGAATTATTGTTAATTTAGTATAAATCCATTCCCATTTTAAAATGTTAAATGAATATGAAAATGGCATCCAAAAGGCAGCTGACCTTGCGTGTGCCTCACTTCTGCCAGACAAATCTAAAGAGAGGTACCATCAAACATATAAATCGTTTTCTGAATGGCTTGCTACAAAAAATGTGGGCGGATTGACGAGAATGTGATGTTATTTTCAAGAAAAATCCAAGTCTTTATCACCACCAACCCTTTGGTCTGTATATTTCATGCTCAAGTTAACAATTTCCGTAAACAAAAATCAAGATATTTCGGAGTTGCTTTTATTGAAAGGAAAAGCGATGGTTATGAGGCAAAAAAGACAAAAAAATTTAAAAAAGAAGAAATCATAAAGTTTTTACTTAACGCGCCTGATCAAAGTTACTTAGCAATGAAAGTAATAGCCATTATGGGAGTGGCTGAGGCATGCCGGACAGACGAAATATACAGAATGAAGCTAAGTGATGTAGAAATAAGAAATGACGTGGCTATAGTAAAAATAGTGGAGTCTAAAAATAAAGTTAAAAGAAACTTTGTAGTAACCAACGATGAAGGCCCAGTTCCTTATGTCAGATTTCTACAGGAATATATTAAGCTGAGACCAAGGAATGCTCTAGATGAGCGCTTATTGTATCGTTATGAAAGAGGTAAATGTGTTAATCAAGTAATTGGAAAGCACACTATTTCAAATGTACCTAAAGAAATTGCAAAGTTTTTGAAGCTTGAAGACATCAGTAGATACACTGGCCATTCTTTTAGAAGAACGTCAACTACGTTCCTTGCCAATGCTTCGGATGTCGATATTTTGGACTTAAAAAGGCATGGAAGTTGGAAGTCTTCTTCTGTTGCGGAGGGATATATTGCTGAATCCTATAGTAATAAGGTGGATATTTCAAAGAAGATTTTACTTGAACTTCCTACCAATATTTCCTCTAATGAAGTAACAGTGAAAAATATGAATATTAACGTAGTTAAAGGAGATAACGATACCCCAACAACAAATTTAAAAACTGTTAATTCAAGTATTATTCCTCCAATTTCTTTTGCTAATTGCTTAAATTGCACAATTACTTTTAATGTCAATACCTAACCTAGTTTTTTAAAATATTTTGTCATAAATTAGTTACTTTTTATAAATAAATCCTAATATTTCCCACAAGCATATTTTCTTTTTTCTTTACTCTTACTTTTTTGTCCAGGCGCTGAAAATATTACTTTCGTAGCTAGCAACGCTTAGCAACCAGGGAACACGAAGGTTCTCTTTCGTTATCATTCGCGTTGCTAGGACCACAAAGTTTTCTTATTTATACAGTAGTAGAAAAAGGTGTTTTGTTTGTTTCTTTCAATTGCAATCAAAAGTAGGTAATTTAAAAAACCTTTTTCATCAAAAATTTCTACTAAAGTTATTTAAAAAAAATCGAAGTCGTTTTAAAGATACAGAAGTTAGAAGAAGGAGTTCTTCGAGGCACTGACTTGGTAGTCGTAGTCCACCCTATGGTGTACAGTCGGCTAGATACCTGGCACCTCTTTATTCAAATATATGTTTATACAAGTTTTTATAGGTCTAAAAAAGAATTAAAAGTAATTAATTAATTAAATTAAAAGAATACCCTATGGACTAGGTATTGCCGATTAAGGGTAGGCTTAGATTTTTATAACTTAAAACGCGTTTTTTTCAAAACTGTGTTTTTCAAACTTTTTCAAACTTTCCATTATCTCTTAGAGATGGCTTGACTGAATTACTTGAAATTTGTAGGGTACACTCAGCTCATGTAAACTCATCAAATGAACGATTCACAATTCCCAAAATTTCTATTTTTCTATAGCAAAAACCAAAAATAAAAAGTCTAAGTTTGCGATTTTTTTTCAAATGTCTGCCAAATACCCAATTTTTGGTTTATTTTATAATCGTAGTTCATTCGATGCTTTCAAACTTATAGATTAACACGCCGCTATTTTTTTTTGGATCAGATAAGCCAATCAGCCGAAATCGTGGAGGTACTGCGCGCCCATTTTTTCGAGGCGGGGTCGTTTAGAACGCTGTAACTTATATTCCACAAAACATTTTTAGCTTAAAATTTATATTTATACTGTCAAAATAAATGGTAATAAATGATAATATACTTAATAAACCTAAAGCTATATCTATTTACTGGTTGTGGAAAAAAATCTAAACATCCCTAAAAAACAGGCATCAATCACATGGGATAACCCCTTGATGGAGATTGTATTTGTAAAATAACATATTGTCCATTTATCATTGAGTTCTACCTATTATCAGAGTGTTTTTTTTGTTAATCTTTACAAAATCATTAACTAGAAAAAGAAACTTTAAAAATTTTTCGTTCGTGCTAAACGCTGTTTACCATAACACCCTTGAAACAGTCATTAGAGACATTTTGCACCTCTTAAAATAACAGACGTTTTTTGGCCTCCTTATGGTTATTGTTATTAAACATAACGATTACGGCAGCAGTTTTAGACAGAGATTTTGCAGCCTCTTTAAAGAAATTTGTCTTGCGTCTGCGCTTTCGACACATAACCGATTTTAAAGTTAACGAAAAATCAGTATTTACTTTTATTCTTCATAAGATATAAATTGATATTTAAATATATGCAAACACTTCTGTTGATTTCGTTTTTTAAAGTAGATGCAAACAATACAGTATAAGCAAAACACAAAAAGTAAGGTTAGGTTTGGTAGTAGAATAAAAAGCAAGTGTGCCCGATTGTAACATCTAAATTAATTACTGATTTAGAATATCCGTAAAAGTGCAAGTCCGTTTTAATTTCTTAACACTATTTTTTATTACTGCTATAGATTTTTCGCTAATTAGAGCCTATGTATAAATGATATTTTAATTATTACGGCATTAAAATTTTAACCTTTTAAATAATTAATATTAAAATTTTTACAATCCGGCCACCACGCAGTTTAACAATAAAGATAACGATAACGATAAGCTCTTCGGTATTCATCCGCAATTAAAGGAGTCCGGTATGGTTAATAACGATAACTGATCATGTTTGCATTACTGCGCAGTCTCAGAATAACGTTAACCACAACGGAATTGCAAAATAAGGGGTTCAGAATGTCTCTATTATTTAGTTAAATACTTCTCTTTAAATTTCATGCCGACCAGTGTTTACTTTTACACAGTCTCTTGCATCTTAACAGAGTTGCCAGATTAGGGGACTTTCCCCAAAAATCAGGGTATTTTTTTAGTTTGGGTATTTTTTTGAGTATTTTTTTTTAACGATTTCTTCTGGGGAAAATAATTTTCATTTGGAGATTTTATCACTATACTATCCAAACTGGAAACTTTCCAATCTATATTCTTAATATTCTAAGTAAATTCTAATTTCTATTTATCAAATTATCCCCAATCTATTATTTATTAGTGGCGCGAGGCGCTATCTCAGGTTAATGCATTAAACAAATTACATAACTATGTGTTTTGTCAAAATTGCTTATTAGTGGCACCATCTCATGTTGATGCATTAAACAAATTAAACAAGAAAATTAGGATTCTATAATATCGACCCAGCAGCGTTCAGCCGGCTGTTCATGAGAGCGGTTTTCCTCTCGCGGATGATAATTCAGCGTTGTGATTGGTTAGTGCAAATTTAAAAAGCTTTTCCCGCCAATCACAACGCTGAATTATCATCCGCGAGCGGAAAACCGCTTTCATGGAGAGTAAGCTTTCGGCGTGTTTTTGGTATCGATAACCCTGCCTGGCTGCGATTCCCAAACGCGCCGTTTATCTACTTTTTGTAGCCGTTGTGTCGAAACAAATGAGCTATGTTATAGCTTTTTTATCTTTGGACAATCCACGAAGGCTGAAAGCCTAAATACTAACGTACCGTGGGTGTCTTAACCAGGGTAAGAGGAAGTTTGTTAACACGGGACTTAAAAACTTGAAAATCTGGGAGGGAAGGAAAGACCTCCGCTGGCAGTAGGTTCCACAGTCTAGAAACTCTAGGGATAAAAGAACGAACGAAATGGGAAGTTCGGGGCCTGTCCAATTGAACCGTATAGGGATGCATACGCGAGGCACCACGAGTTTCTCTGTTGGGAGCTGCAAGAGGAGGGACTATACTGAATAATTCGTCGGAGCAGAAGCCGTAAAAGTATATTTGGAAGAGCGCTAGATTTGCCACAGCTCGACGATGGGCAAGAGAAGGAAGTCTTTGAGTAAGTAAAGGATCATTAATAAGACGAACAGCCCTTCTTTGAATGGCATCAAGAATGCTGAGGGTTGTAGGGGATGCCATTCCCCAGACATGAGAACAATATTCCAGAGAGGGTCGAATTTGGGACACATACAAAGTGTATAAACTGGAAGGAGAAAAATACTTTTGGCTCGGAAAAGAAATCCAAGCTTTTTTGAAGCCGCAGTGGCAATAGATACAATGTGTTTATGCCAGTTAAGGTTATTCTCAAATGTGACGCCCACAAGGTTAAATGTGTCCCCGCTCTGCAAAACCTGGCCACTCATAAGCAAAGGATGAGTGTTTGATGATTTTTTGCGACAAGGAACATGACTGTGTTTTGGATGCATTAAATTGAACGAGATTTTGGCGCCCCAATCCAATATCAAATTGAGATCCTGTGAAAGAGATATCTGCATCGCCCTGCGTTTGCTTTCCAAGTCGGGTTGAGAGATTGGTTTAGGAACCTGAAACGTGGAGTGAAGGGTACTATCGTCAGCATAACTATGAATGGGATTGGTTGTGGAAGAAAGAAGGTCGTTGATGTGAAGAAGAAACAAAGTTGGTGCTAGTACTGAACCCTGAGGCACTCCAGCATTAATTTCGTGAAAACTTGAAGAGTGGCCATCAACAATGACTGATATACGTCGATTAGAAAGATAACTGGAGAGCCAAGAGCAGAGTTTAGTTGGAAGACCGTAGGAGATTATATTTTAATTAGTTTTTTGAAGTAATAACACAATGTCTAATAAATACAGAAGTGTGGGGATTTTTTTCGTTAGAAAGCCTGTTTTTGGGTATTTGATGTGCATGAAGAACGCATCTTATTTTTAAAACAATCGGTTAATTATTAAAAAAAAAAATGGGGATTTTTGCTTTTGAGTCGCAAATTTAGGGGATTTTTAAATATCAATTGGGTAAATTGCGCTGACTGATCTGGCAACCCTGCATCTTAAGCACTTTCACGAAAAAGGCAATGGAGCGTATCCAGAAGCTGTTACGTAACATCGTGATAAAATTAATGACCGTGCTATATCACCAGTCATGCACTGTTCACAGCCGACGAGCTTATAGTAATTGCTCATTCAGCAAAGAACGCTGTTTTGTTCTCAGCTTCAATCTAATTAGCTTTTAAAGGCTATTTTGACGTTACAAGATATTATATTTTTTTGTTACTCAAGAATGTTATACAAGTTTTTTTTTTAAATTAGCAAAATGCAGGGTGATTTAAAATCAAATTCCGATTTTTAAGGATGTAAAGCGATAGATGATTTTAGGAAGAAAAGTTTTATTAAACCTATGTTCTCCCCATGTGTCTTATGTATGTCCCACTATTTAAAATTTAGTTTAAAAAAAAACATTAATGTGGGGTATAGAATATAAAAAATAAATATAATATTTTTAAAAGCTCCTATTTGTCTTAATTTACTAAAATTTAAAAAGATACAGGTTCCATAAGGAAAATCATATGTTTGGTTCATACCCCGAGAAATATTTAATTGAAAAAAACTACACAACTAGATTCTATGTAAAAATGGCTACTAATATCAGTTTTTATTTTTGTCGTAACTATAAAGACAACTAAAATATTGTCAAAAACGAAGAAAGTAATATAGTATTTATTTTGGTGCACGCAGAATCGGATCATTTTTCTAAAACAAAATAAAGAAAAACCCCCAAAAAAACTAAAAAATTGAAAATAAGAAACTGGAAAACTATAAATCGACGTTTTGGTGGCAAGTGTCACCGTTGTCAAAATAAAAATAAATAAAAATGAAAATTTAAAAAGTACTTAACTATTACTAGGGTCCAAAATTTTAAATTTTAAGCTTTAGTTTTAAGGAAATTTTGAAAAACATTTGACATTAAATGTCAAATTTGCCATTAAAACTCACTTTCTTTGGGTCAATATGTTTGTAAACCAGCATTTTCGAAGATTAAATTTATTAAAAATAAAGGTAATAGTTCGATATAGCGGTTTTCGCTATTATAAGAGATTTTTGAAAAATTCTTATTCAGGGCGTTTCTATAGGTCGATCATGACACAAATCTGTGTGCGCGTTTTCCAAAATCCATTTCCATAATTTATTATTAATAAAAACATATTTACGGGACGGTGAAGTGAACAAGGGTGCTGGGTGGGGACGAAACAGTAGAAATCCTACATTAAACGCCCAAAAACAGTATTTTACAGTACACACCGCACTTTCTGTTTACAAAAATGTCCAAAAAATTGTTTAAAAAAATTAAAAATAAATAATAGAACAACAATCCCGCCATGGCTGTCACTGCATAAAAAGAAGAGTTTGCAAAAGAACTGTCTTGCGATGTTGCCAAATAAAGTGAGAAAGTGTCAATAGCTTAAAAAAAGGAAGATACAGGAGAAAATTCATATAAAAATTAAGTTATTCCTTCTTCCTATTATAATTTGTAGAGAAAAAATAAAAATACCTTAACATAAAGAAGGAGGCATTTCTACAAAAAATACCATTGTTTCTCATGGAAATGGTGGATAATCCCCGAAATAGCCTTGGTGTTAATTCTTCATAAGAAGTTTGGCAACGCTGCTTCTATCAAGACTGTCATTTTCATAATAGAGACATTTTGCACCCCTTATTTTGCAATTCCGTTGTGGTTAACTTTATTCTGAGACTGCGCAGTAACGCAAACATGATCCGTTATCGTTATTAACCATACCGGACTCCTTTAATTACGGATGAATACCGAAGAGCTTATCGTTATCTTAATCGTTATTGGTAAACTGCGTGGTTGCCAAATTGTAAAATTTTAATATCGATTATTTAAGAAGGTTGAAATTTTAATACCGTATTAATAAGAAATTAAAACGGACTTGCATTTTTAAGGATGTTTTAAATCAGTAATTAATTTACATGTTACAATCTGGCACACTTGCTTTTTGCTTATACTGTATTGTTTACATCTACTTTAAAAAACAAAATCAAGGGAACTGTTTGCATATATTAAAAATCAATATATAACTTATGGAGAATAAAAGTAAATACTGATTTTTCGCAAACTTTAAAATCGCCGAACCACAGGCAAAAATAAGGTTATGGGTCAAAAGCGCAGACGCAAAATATATTTCTTAAAAGAGGCTGCAAAATCTCTGTCTTAAACTGCTGCCGTAATCGTTATGTTTAATAACGATAACCATAAGGAGGCCAAAAATAGTCTGTTATTTTAAGAGGTGCAAAATGTCTCTAATGATGAACTTCATGTTATCAGCTGACCAAAATGAACGCGCCTATTTTTCCTTCTTTAATTAATGGCGGACGAGATATCTCATATGTGTGGGATAGTTTTTCGAAAAATTTAATACCTTTCAAAATTAATTTACATTTTTTATGTGCCCCGAGTGCACTATATTAATGTTTTCTTGTGTTTGACGTTGGATTTATACTGTTTTGTCCCCACCCAGCACCCCTGTTCACTCCACCGTCCCGTAAATATGTTTTTATTAATAATAAATTATAGAAATGGATTTTGGAAAACGCGCACACAGATTTGTGTCATAAACGACCTATAGAAACGCCCTAAAAAGAATTCTTCGAAAATCTCTAATAATAGCGAAAACCGCTATATCGAACTATTACCAAAATAAATTTCGGAGCACACTTACGTTTACATTACATCACGACACAACACGATACATCAGAACAGTGTGTTTCCGGCTTTACCGCCAAACATCCCCAAGGTTTAATGGCAATAGCATGCACAAACTTTAGTCCAAACCTCGAAAAATAATACCATGCAAAAAATGTTAGTATCACTAAAATTTTAAGAACCCCATTCGTTTTATTTATTCAATAAAAAGTATTGTAACTACGTAAATACATTTTAATGATACTTCCAGTTTATTATTTTAATTGTTTAACCTATCTATAGGGATATTTTTTCTTTCCGGAAGGTAATCCTATTTTTAAAAAGGACCTCTAATGAAAGTAGTTGGTGACCCCTGATATGGATAAATAAAATAATAATAATAATAAAATGTTTTCAGAACAAGTACATTTCCTTAAAATTACTAAAATAATTTTCTGACCCGTTAATAAGGTCATTATTTTCTGTTTAATGACTAAAAATAAATACTCTGGCAACAGAACAAAGAACAATCCTTGAAAATAACAACACCGTTTTTTACAATTACTATAAAATAGGACCCAACATTTGCGAGAGATGCTTCATAAGACTTTTTAAAAGCCATTTTATAACATCATCTGGCAACATCATTATAATTAAGGGGTTGGTCTTAATTAAAAAAACATTAATTTTTGTGGATGGTAATTGTTTGGGTACACGCCAAAAATTTAATTAAAAGTACCAAAAAAAAAAACAAAAAAATTAAAACAAGTAAAAGATAACTAAAAATCGACGTTTCGGTGGCAAGTCTGTCACCGTTGTCAAGATAAATTGAATAAAAAATAATAAAAATAAGTATTCAAGCTTTTAAATTTTAAAAATTTTATATTTTTTTGATGATATTCTAAGAACTCTTTGACTTTAAATGTCAAATATGTTTGTTTGGTAATAGTGTTATAGTGACATAGATAACTGGGTGCTGGTGTATTTATTGTTTGTACTACAAAAAAGGTAAATAGTTAGTTAATTTTTAGTCTTCTTGAAGATACTTCAGTATCGAGCAAAGGCAACCAAGTGTGATTTAAATTAACTGAAAATTGATGCTACACAATTATCTTTATTTAATAATATATACGGCACTTTCTTTGATTTTGCGGTTTTAGAACAAGTTTCCTTTGCTAAAATGCTCCAGAAGCATCTGCATGAAGCATGATCTATGTTCTTTTATGCATTAGCCAAACGCATAAAAGAACACAGATCATACATTAAAAAACAGAATTTTATAAATCAAAAATCTGCCAACACGCATTTAATAACAATCATAGAATAAATTGGGATGCTTCGAGCATTTAAGCAAAGGAAACTTGTTTTAAAAACGCAAAATCGAAGAAAGTGCGTATATATTATTAAATAAAGATAATTGTTCAGCATCAATTTCAGTTGATTTAAATAACACTTGGTTGCCTTTGCTTGATACTGAAGTATCTTCAGGAAGACTAAAAATTAACTAACTATTAACCTTTTTGTAGTACAAACAATAAATACACCAGCGACCAGTAATCTATGTCACTATGACACTATTACCAAACAAACATATTTGACATTTAATGTCAAAGAATATCATAAAAAAAGATAAAAATTTTAAAATTTAAAACCTTAATAATACTTAATTTTTATTTTTATTCAATTTATCTTGACAACGGTGGCAGACTTGCCACCGAAACGTCGATTTTTAGTCATCTTTTAACTTGTTTTATTTTTTGTTTTTTTCTGGTACTTTTAATTTAATTTTTTGGCGTGTACCCAAACAATTACCATCTATTAAATGAATCCGCCGAACTACAGAACATATCTTCAATTAACTTTTGTTTTTTTTAATGAGGCACAAAGATGTGAATATTTTTATTATTTTTTGTGCTTACTGTTTTAATTTTTATCTAAACACGGACAGAGATAGTACTGCCCGAAACGTTGTGTTAATAAATTAATAAAGACAAAGAAAATCCGAAATTCTTCTTTTATTCTTAAAATTTTTTATACTGAGTCAATTTAATTTATTTTTACATTTATTTTTTACAATATTTTAATATTAAAAATTCTTACATATCTTTTTTTGTCTCGTAGAAATAAAGTAAAAACATTAAAACAAAAAATAGGAATGTTTAAATGTCAGGTCAAGTTTTAGAATCGACTTTGTTCTAGTTGTGGCAGCTAAATAAATGATGAAAATTTGTATGGATCAAACTCTTTAATGGTTGTGTCTCATGTGGGTTGTACATTAATAAAATATAGAAATCACAATCGATAAATCCCCAATTTAGGTAAAACAAAAATTTTCTGCCATCTAAAAATTTAATAAACGACTTTGAATTTCTAATAGTACAAGAGCCTGTGAGCGACAGACGTTCCTAAAAGCTGAAAGTTTATCGGAGCAGCGTTTTATGAATTCCTACTACGCTACAACACCCTACCGTGCTGAAATGCAGAAGGATTTAATGGGAGTTTTTATTTTAGAACACTGTAAAAATACTACTACGCGCCAGCACAAATGTCGCGAAGGAATTCATAAAGTAAAACGCAGAAATCAGCCCTATAATTGCTACGCATGTTGTAACCTGGGATGTTTAAAGTACAAGCAAATTTGTTTTTATATTTGGAATTCATACTGCATGCAATTTAATTGAATTATACGGTTGTTTTCTTTTAGTTTTATGTAAATTTTAAACGGTTTATAACCTAAAAGTAGTGCATCAATGTTTGTTTTTTAAATAAAAAGTTTACAGTATGACTTTTTTCATTAAATTTTTCTTTTTAAAATGGCGCCTAGCTTTGAGTTTGACATTTATACCTGTCATTTCCTGTCTAAAATTTCGTTTATGTTGTCTCACTAAAGAGCTTAAATTTTCATGAAAAATAACAAACAATTTAAAAGTTAGGATATGAGGTCCTAAATTTAGACAAGCACTGTATAATGTTTTGTCAGATTTTTAGGCTTTGCTAACATCATTTTGTAATCCCTCGTATCAAATTTAAATTAAGAGTTAAAATATTTATTAGCTTAATAAATAATAAATGTAATAAATACTTGCTGTATAACCATAGGCAAAAGACAAAACAAATAAAAAAATAATAGCTTAATAGCTAGCTAATAAAAATTTACAATTACAGAACTAAAAGTTTAATTTTAATATTTTTAAAAATAAAATTGTCTTTTAAATAAAACCGAATATGTAATAACAGAATTCCTAAAAGAACTTATAAACTATGACTTTTTCTAAAAATGATTATGTATTAATTATCTCACTGTATTTGAGCTGTTAGATTCACTTTGACTGATTTGTAATGCTTTTGGGCACATACCTTTTGTTACCAGGTTAAATTTCATTCGTAATAAAATTATGCGTTTGCATGCTTTTAAATTTCTTTCAAACTGTAGCACAAAATTTCCGTATAGTTTAGAGTGGTAAAGGGAGGTGATACTGTTCGTATTTGCTACTGTGTTTCAACTCCATGAAGGCGCTGACACGCAGTAGGAATTCACAAACCGCTTATGCATTTGCATGCTTTTAAATTCCTCCCAGACTGCAGCACCAAACTCACGTAGGGTTCAAAGAGGTAAATAAAGGTGATACTGTTCGTATTTGCTACTGCGTTTCAACTCCATGAAGGCGCTGACACGCAGTAGGAATTCACAAACCGCTTATGCATTTGCATGCTTTTAAATTCCTCCCAGACTGCAGTACCAAACTCACGTAGGGTTCAAAGGAGGTAAATAAAGGTGATACTCTTCGTATTTGCTACTGCGTATCAACTCCATGAAGGTGCTGACACGCAGTAGGAATTCATAAATCGCGTCGGCGCACGATCCCAACATAGATAGAAGCGATGGGAGAGTAGGAAGTGTGACTTATGTTGGCTTTGGCAGGTATCAGGTATAAAAGGTTAGTAAATTAAAACTTAACTTTTTTTATTTTGTAAAAATTTTTTTTGTGAAAACACCTTGGCAGACAAATATTTTGGTTGGTCCATTGGTTCGACGTCCGATAAGTCTAATACTTCTCTTATTTAACAATACTCTTATATAACATAAAGCCTAATATAGGATTTAAATGGTTTCCAAAGAGACATGTTACACTCATTTGCCGAATTCGTCAATACGCCGACATAAATACTCAATTCGCGATATGATCAAAGCCAAATGATCAGTTGCCAAAAATATGTTCTATTCTGGAATCTGTTTAAGCCGATTTACACATTTCGCGAACTGAGCTACCCAGAGTTGCTCAAATGGCAAATATGAATTGTTTTGGCAGATAATCATCACAACTCTTTCCGCGGTCTTCGAGTAGTGCGGTACGTTTACGTAGAAGTCTACATAGACTTCCCGGGTAGGCGATTGAAGGCATCGTACGAGCGTTACTGTACCCTTGGGGATCGAGAAAAGATTCACGATAAATTGGTGGTTCTCTCTTCTGGGGCTAAGCGCTGTGAGTGAAGATTCCTAAAGCCTGAGGTTTTTTCGCTTTGGTGTTGAACACATGGTGTCTTCGTATGGTCGAGGAGGTGCGCACGCCTTGCGGAAATACGTCAGTAGTGAAAGTGACGGTTATGCGCGATACCAGTAGCAGCCGCTGGCTAGACAGTAACAATTTATGCATGTACAGAAGTTTACCGCTGTTATTGATTGAAATATTTGAATTTTTAAACCGGAATTTCTGGGACCGGAAAGCAATCCAGATTTCCAACCACTTGACGATGGCTGTATGCACTAAGTGTCAAAGCCAAAAACCGAAAATAGAATAGAATAGACGTCGAACACAACTAAAAATGCTATTGATCCAGGAAAACAACATTTATTTCTTAGAAACAGCTTATTATTTAAATGGAAACTACTTAATATTATTTATTTATTACAACAAGAAGAACTTTCATGGCACATACTATTACATTTGATATTGCTCGAAACTCATTTACACTTTTTATTTTGGCATTGTTTCTTGTAATCACACCCTTGCTTGGACCTAGTCCTAGACCAATCTATCGGCAATTGTGCATTTCTAAACTGCGCAATCGGCAAAATATTAAACTAAAAATGATTATCTGCCAAAACATATTCATATTCGCCATTTAGGCAACTCCGGTTACCTCAGTTCGTGAAATGTGTAAATCGGTCTAAACAGATTCCGAAAAAATAGTTATTTACATTACAAGTTGCGAAAGTTTACTTTTTGGTGTGAGGTGGTTTTAAATGGCCGAGGCGAAGCCGAGGCTACTTAAACCTCCGAACACTTGAAAGGCCTTTCGCATCGTGTAATGTATTATATTTTTATTAACATCATGTTTTAATAGAAATATCAGAGATTTTGAAATTTTACCTGTTAAAAATTAACCCATAGCACACACATTTATTGTTGACATTGTCTGTCATCAGCACTTGTCAGATATTGAATTATTGTTAATTTAGTATAAATCCATTCAAATTTTAAAATGTTAAATGAATATGAAAATGGCATCCAAAAGGCAGCTGACCTTGCGTGTGCCTCACTTCTGCAAGACAAATCTAAAGAGAGGTACCATCAAACATATAAATCGTTTTCTGAATGGCTTGCTACAAAAAATGTGGGGCGGATTGACGAGAATGTGATGTTGGCGTATTTTCAAGAAAAATCCGAGTCTTTATCACCACCAACTCTCTGGTCTGTATATTCCATGCTCAAGTTAACAATTTCCGTAAACAAAAATCAATATATTTCGGAGTTCAAGAAACTAGTTGCTTTTATTAAAAAGAAAAAACGATGGGTATGAGGCAAAAAAGTAAAAAAATTTTAAAAGAAGAAATCATAAAGTTTTTACTTAACGCGCCTGATCAAAGTTACTTAGCAATGAAAGTAATAGCCATTATGAGAGTGGCTGGGGCATGCCGGACAGACGAAATATACAGAATGAAGCTAAGGGATGTAGAAATAAGAAATGACGTGGCTATAGTAAAAATAGTGGAGTCTAAAAATAAAGTTAAAAGAAACTTTGTAGTAACCAACGATGAAGGCTGAGTTCCTTATGTCAGATTTCTACAGGAATATATTAAGCTGAGACCAAGGAATGCTCTAGATGAGCGCTTATTGTATCGTTATGAAAGAGGTAAATGTGTTAATCAAGTAATTGGAAAGCACACTATTTCAAATGTACCTAAAGAAATTGCGAAGTTTTTGAAGCTTGAAGACATCAGTAGATACACTGGCCATTTTTTTAGAAGAACGTCAACTACGTTCCTTGTCAATGCTTCAGATGTCGATATTTTGGACTTAAAAGGCATGGAGGTTGAAAGTCTTCTTCTGTTGCGGAGGGATATATTGCTAAATCCTATAGTAATAAGGTGGAAATTTTAAAGAAGATTTTACACGAAATTCCTACCATTGCCCCTAATGAAGTAACAGTGAAAAATATGAATATTAACGTAGTTAAAGGTGATAACGATAACCCAACAACAAATTTAAAAACTGTTAATTCAAGTATTATTCCTCCAATTTCTTTTGCTAATTGTTCAAATTGCACAATTACTTTTAATGTCAATACCTAACCTAGTTTTTTAAAATATTTTGTCATAAATTAGTTACTTTTTATAAATAAATCCTAATATTTCCCACAAGCATATTTTCTTCTTTTTACTCTTACTTTTTGTCCAGGCGCTGAAAATATTACTTTCGTAGCTAGCAATGCTTAGCAACCAGGTAACACGAAGGTTCTCTTTCGTTATCATTCGCGTTGCTAGGACCACAAAGTTTTCTTATTTATACAGTAGTAGAAAAAAGAATTTTCGGCAAACGATCATCTGGCTTTGATCATATCGCAAATTGAGTATTTATTTCGGCGTATTAACAAATTCGGCATGTGTGTCTAACAGACATGTTCCTAAAAATATTTCGCGGTACACAGAGTGTCACAAGATATTGCTGTGAGGCATTAGAAGATATTTTATAAAATATTTGTTGAAAAATGTGATTCCAAATGTTTTGTTATTTAAAGTTGAAGAGGTTGCAACTTAACAATAATAATTAAAAAGTGTTGTGTAAACGGTTGTTTTAATAGGACTACAAACTGTATTTCTTTAGCGCTAATGTTGACGTTAATATTATTAAATAACATGGCCGAAAAAGGTCCCACGTGACGTCAACACAACCATTACCAATATGGCGTAATGTCGCAACCCTTTATAGACGGACTTTGAATAACACCCTTATCCTGGAACTAATTGCGCCATTTTGCTCACTCTAACGGTGGCACTCTTCACAGCTCATTAAAATACCAATTTAATTTAATGATGCTCTTTAAAACTAACGATTCATTAAATAAACCATTTATGAAATATATACTTTAAACAAACAGCTTAAGAGTAATTTAATAGTGATTTTAAATTAATTATTATTAAAAGTGTTTACTACTATAAATTCAGCTTTAAATTTTATAAATGTCAATTAAAAGTAAAGCAAATATAAAATAAACTTTTTCTTTAAAACTTTACTATCGCCATTTAATGTCATTAAATAATTAACATATTGCTTGCCGCAAGATACAAATACTTGTATTTAATAAGCTTAAAAATTAAAAAAATTAAAATTAATGGGTAAAGTTATTAATTTTGTTTGTTTATCTACACAGGTAAATCCTACGACCAGCTGTTACATTATATAAATTGTGTAATGATCGCACCTATATCATAAATTATCAGAATATACAGATGCGAAAGTGCGGCAAATTACGCTTACTTGTTTCTATCACCTTGAGAAAGAATAAATGGAACATCTGCACCAATGCATGGATCGTAATATTTTTAATTTGTAAAAGGTTAAACCGCACCAAGGTGCTAAGAAGAGATAGACTTTTATAGTAACTAATTATGCAGCTTTTTTTATGTGTGGAAAACGGAACAAAAGAATAATACACTAATTATAATTTTAAATATTTCTTTATTAAAAATATTACAAACTAAAAATTTTACCCATTCTTTAAACGGTAAAATATTGTTAGTAGATGTCACGTTTGGATCAACCTGTAATAAAATGTCTATACCTGGTTACACAAAACATTTTTAAAAACGATTAAACTAATGGGGGTTTAGAATGTTAAACAAAAAGTCATTTAAAAAAACCTTGCCTAAAAACTACTTATTAAATTAATTAATGGTATTCCGTTTCTTTTAGCTTAATTGTGTATTAAAAAGTTTTGTGTAACTGGGGATTGAAACAGAATAATTGAAAGCCGAGTAACACAAGTTTCTAAAGAAACCCCGACGCAGTCTTTTAAAGCAATGCAGATGTTGCCTTAGTTATAACCAAACCTAATTGATTTTTTTTTAAATTTGGAAGTATGTAATTTTTTAAATACTGAAAAAAACACCTAACTTTTTAAATTTGAAGTATAGCCTTTTAAATGGCAGTGCGGCTATAAATAAAAATATATTTTCCTGTATTTAGGCACATACTGATTAATATCAATAACTTTAGTAACATATCTAAGTAATTTGTAAAAGCTTTGTATTTATGTTAAATAGTGGTCCTTTGGGAATCTAAAAAGTGATCCGCTCCCGGTGATTAAGGAACAGAATAATTATACACATTTATATCCCATATTAAACGGTAAAACATTTAACAAGACACTGTACTAACACTTTAATAATAAAAACATAAAAGTTTACAAACAACTAAACACAATTAAATAACTTATGCTCACGTTCTATACCAACAAAAGTATGGGACTAATTGACACCTAGATGAGCATTAGGTCACGTACTAAATCGTGGGGTGTATATCCACCACGCAGTGGGAGGGACGATAGTGGTGAGAGATTTCAACGAACACGCTTAGTTTCGCATCTGGGTATTCTGATAATTTGTGCCTATATGTTAAGAGAAAAAGTTTTAAATAGGTTTCTTAGTGTATTCATATCATTTAATGCATTATTGTTGCAAAGTCGTTCGCCCGTTAATTTTGAACATTCTAGCTGTAGTAAGTAGGTATTTTTATTAAGGAGTCTAAGCACCCATGTCCACCAAAAATTCTGACGGATTTGAACAACGGGCTTTACCTCACATTTATGTTCTTAGTCTTGTCACTTCACAAGCATAATGTAGGAAAGCATAAAAACTAAGTCTGCCATATTGGATTTACAGTGACGCCATTTTATTTATCGGGTTAACCTAAACAACAGGCGCGCTACAAGGACAACCCTAAGCATTCTTGATTCTATTCAAAGAAGAGCTATTCGTCTCATTAATGATCCTTCACTTACAGAAAGGCTTCCCTCTCTTGCCCATCGTCAGGCTGTGGGGGATTTATCGCTTTTTATAGGTACTTCCATGGCTTCTGCTCTGAAGAATTGTCCAGTATAGTTCCTCCACTCACGGTTCCCAACAAAGAAACTCGTGGTTCCGAGCGTATGCATCCCTATACGGTCCAACTGGATAGGCCCCGAACTTCTCACTTTGTTCGTTCTTTTATCCTTAGAGTTTCTAGATTGTGGAACCTGCTGCCAGCGGAGGTCTTTCCTTCCCCCCAAATCTTCAAGTTTTTAAATCCCGTGTTAACAAACTTCCTTTTACCCTGCTAAAGACATCCACGGTACGTTAGTATTTATGCTTTTAGCCTTCGTGGATTGTCAAAAGATAAAAAAAAAAGGATTTTAATTATTGTTTTATCTAAAAATGAGACATGGGACCCACATCAAACATATACCAAATACTAATGAACCAAAGGAGAACAATTTGGTTAAAAAAACTTCATTTTGGAATTAGCGAAAATTTTTTTTTTTGGTTAGCCCCAACAGACAAAATCAAAGCTTTTAAAAGCAAATCATCTATTTGTAATTTTTTCGTAATTTGAATCAAATTTTAAACTAAAGTCAGTTGAATTTTTTTCACTCTACAATTTTTTTTATGCAAGACTTTAAGGTACCTCTAATTACAAGAAAAAGGAAGATATTTTTGCTAAATTTGAGATCTCTTGATGAGATTTGATCAAATTTACAAAAATTACAAATAGAGAATTTTCTTTTATAAGTTTTGATTTTCTCTTAAGGGGCTAACTAAAAACCTAAATTTTATTCGCAAATTTCGAAATAAAAATTTTCCTTACCAAAGTCTTTTTCTTAAGGCCAGTAGCATCCAGTTTATATAAAAATATCAAATTTACAAAAAAATACAAATAGAGAATTTTCTTTTATAAGTTTTTTTTTTTTTTTAAGGGAGCTAACTAAAAACCAAATTTTTTTCGCAAATTTCAAAATAAAAATTTTCTTTACCAAAGTCTTTTTCTTAAGGCCAATAGCATCCAGTTTATATAAAAATCCTAGTTGCGCCCCTGCTAAGCAAGCCCCTTTCTTGATACTGAACAATATT
Source organism: Listronotus bonariensis (assembly GCA_014170235.1). Classification (NCBI taxonomy): domain Eukaryota; kingdom Metazoa; phylum Arthropoda; class Insecta; order Coleoptera; family Curculionidae; genus Listronotus; species Listronotus bonariensis. Next base: position 180,397 of record JACEGR010001044.1, read on the forward strand.
TTAGAATTGCATTAAACATAGCTAGTCCGCCATCTTAAGAAGTTCAGCATATTGCATTTAGAGTAGTCATTTTATGTTTAAATTTATTTCTAAGCAAGCCCTTTTATTTGATACCCATATCGTAGAAATTCAGTAAAAATAACTAGTTTGCCCTATTGGGTGTTCCGCCATGTTGGATTTACTGGGGCTGAGAAATTAACGGTAAGCATGATGACAACATCCCAAAATAACTTTTATTTAATAATTATTCTATTAAATAATATTTATTAACTATAAAAAAGGTGTTTATTTTAGCAGTGTTATAAAAGTGAATATTTAATTTTCATATAATAAATCTATAATCGAATCAAATACATTGTATCTATAGCGACGGGAGCTTCAAAAAAGCTTTGATTTCTCCTTCGAGCCAAAAAGTATTTTTCTCCTTCTAATTTATACACCTTTTATGTGTCCCAAATCCGACCTACCTTGGAATATTGTTCTCATATCTGGGGCATGGCGTCCCCCACAACCCTAAGCATTCTGCATTCCATTCAAAGAAGAGCTATTTGTCTTATTAATGATTCTTCACTTACAAAAATGCTTTCCCTCTTATCCATCGTCGAGCTGTGGGGAATTATCGCTTTTTATAGGTACTTCTATGGCTTCCGCTCTGAATAATTGTCCAGTATAGTTCCCTCCACCCACGGTTCCCAACAGAGAAACTCATGGTGCCGCGCGTATGCATCCCTATACGGTCCAACTGAACAGGCCCCGAACTTCCAACATTGTTCGTTATTTTATCCCTAGAGATTTTAAATTTGAAATCTTCAAGGTTTTAAGTCTCATGTCAACAAACTCCCACTTATCCCGCTTAAGAACACCGACGGTTTGGGTTTTTAGCCTTTGTAGTTTGTCCAAAGATAAAAAAATATTTAATATCACAAATTCAAATTTATTATTTTACATAATCTTAGAGCAAACACATACTAGAAGTAGCGCAGCCGCTTTGCATGCTAACAGATTTTGTAGAAAAGAAACGCACCCCCCGTTTATTGGTGACGGCACGTCTATATAAAAATATAAACAGCGACGCCATGATAAAATGTATGTTTTAGCGGGTATTTAAAAATTTAAATAAATATCGTCTTTTTTTCCAACCAAATCATTATTTTATGCAAAGATATTATTTCTTTGGAAGTAGTATATACTTCTCAACATTATAGAATAGGTTTTTTAACTGTTGTCATGCTCATTGACACACTGTGTACTAATAAATATTTCTTGATGCTTTAATAAATATACAGGGCGATTTAAAAATCGATCACGAAACTAAAGGGGGTGATTCTACTTTGACAAAATAAAGGTGGAGCTTCATTATAATTTCTTTTTCAAAATGTCATTCGTTTTCGAGTTACAAGCCGTCAAAGTTCAATTTTTATTTTGGGTTTTTCGCCATATTGCATTTATTTTTTAACCAATCGAGTTGATATTTTGACAGATATCGCAAAGCTGGGGTGCCATTTTATAGACAATTAAAAACTTAAAAATAAGGTACTCTTTTATTAGAGTCGATGAACCTCACCGTTTAGGCACCAATAGACATCAAAATTTTCATCAATTTCAATCAAATTACCTACATACATACAGGTGTCCAGTAACTCAACCGACAAACTTGCAGGGCGAGTCTACAACAAAAAATAAGAAAAAACTTCATATAAACATATGTCCTAAACGTCTTAGTTTTTGAACTGGGTGTTAAAAATATTTTTTTTTAATATTTAATACACCGTAGTTCAAAAACTAAGACGATTGGACTATGCTTATATATGCTGTTTTTCTCATTTTTGTAGAATCCTTTGGTCAAGTTTGTCGGTTGGTTACTGGCCGATGTATGTATGTGGGTAATTTGATGGGAAGTGATGAAAACTTTGATGTCTGTGGTGCTAAACGTGAGGTTTATCGACTAATAAAATAATTTATTTTTTTGGTTTTGATTGTCTATAATAAGTAACGTCCGTAGCTTTGCGATATCTGTCAAAATAAAAAAACACTGATGTAAATAAATTTTGAAGTTTTGAGGTAAAGTGCCCTCTGGCGGTATTAAAAAAGGTACTTTTATCTTCAAATTTTTGTATCTGCAAAGCTCAGTTTATGTGCCAAATATCAACTCGGTTGGTTAAAAAATAAATGCAATATGGCCAAAAAAAACACAAATAAAGATTGAACTTTGACGGCTCTGCTCAAAACAATGACATTTGACAACATATGAAGCTCTACCTATTCTGTCAAGTAGATCACCCTCTTAGGTTTTGTGATCGATTCTTTAATCACCCTGTATCTTAAAACCTAATTTTATTTGATTTCTTCTGGAGCCAATATCTACAAAGAGGAGTATCCGAAAAATGTTTTTCGAACTTTCCCGCTTATTTTTTGATATCAGGTAGGTTTTCCATGTTTTTCCGGACACTCAGTATACCCTTTCATATAAATATCTGGATGTTGTTTTAAAACAGTTTTATTAAGAGTTTTCCCGTCTCCTTTGTTCCCATTATCCTTTTTCAGTATCCCTACTGCATAAAACAAGGTGAATGTGAATATCGCGTCGCCTCTTCAAAGCCGTATTTAGGTTGCTGGGTTCATTTGCAAATGCAGAAAAGCTGTTTTTATGTTGCTTTAGTTTGAAACTCATCAAGGGCATATATAAAATTTTAGGTAAGGAAAAAAGACCTGAAAAAAGAGCAAAAATAAACTTACAAAAGTCGAAGTCTATAAAGTATGTTAGCTATTAAAAAACACTTTTTGTATTTGGATTTTTAGTTGGCGCCTACAGGTTAATAATTAATAGTATTTAATAAACAAAAATAAATTAGTAAAGTAATTTGCTAAAAATGATTTTAATTTTAGAAGCAGATATTGTTAACAATTACATTACTTATTTTAATAAAGTTAATTATATGTACATAATTATAAAGGAAAGAAAACTATCCTGTAAGTGATATGTGATTTTGAACAATTTAAAAAGAATAGTGTTGTGTGCCAAAAATAACTTGGTAGTGTTTTTGTGTAAGTGACCAAGCAAAATTTCTTCAAGTTCAAGCAGCAGTGTCGAAGGTAAGAAAATACTAAAAGTAGGATTAAGTCAAGATCGTTTAACTAGGTAAGGTTGCCTCATTACGTCACATATGTACCGCACTGCTGGTTCCTTGGCGCCAACAAGGATGTCTAGACGGATAATACTATGAGGGCGAAAGAGCGCGATATACAATATTTAAAAATCAGCTAGAATAATCATTGTTAAATAATTTATTAATAGGAAATAAAGAAATTACGGTAATAACTGGAATTAACAGTATTTCCTTTTAATATTGACAAAAAACACAAACTACACTGCTAAAAACTTCATAAAATAATGAGCAAAATACATATGTGACGTATGATCCGCCATGTTGCAAGGCTTACGAGGCAACCTTACCTAGTTAGACGATCTTGGGATTAAGAAGCTTTTACTATAAAGTTTTGTTTGTTGGTACAAAACGAGTTTACTACTGAGCGAAGCTTCAAAAATGAATATTCTCATTTAAATAGCAGTTTAAACAGCAGTGTGTTTACGTGTGTAATATAAAATTGCCCTATGATGTTTACAGGTTGGTTTAAAATAGCGAATAATATTATTTTGAAAAATGAAAAGAAAATGGAAAACCATATTTTTTAAAATACTCAATGAAAAAAACATCAAAAAGAAATCAAAGAGTTTAATGCATTTTTTTCTTATGGCTTATGCTTACTAAAGAAAATTAGGTGTAAACTAAAATAATGTTTTTTTCTTCATATACAGGGTGATTCAAAAATCGATCACAAAACGTAAGATGGTGATTCTACTTGACAAAATAAGGGTGGAGCTTCATATAATTTTTTTTTTCAAAATCTCATTCGTTTTCGAGTTATAAGCCGTCAAAGTTCAATTTTTATTTTGGTTTCGCCATATTGCATTTATTTTTAACCAATCCAGTTGATATTTGGCACACAAATCGAGCTTTGCAGATTCTAAAATTTTAAGACAAAAGTACTTTTTTAAATACCGCCAAGAGCACTTTACCTAAAACTTAAAATTTATTTTTATTTTTATCATAACTTTTTATTTTGACAGATATCGCAATGCTGGGGGCGCCATTATATAGAAAATCCAAAAGTTAAAAAATATGATACTTTTATTAAATTCGATAAACCTATCCCGTTTGAGGCCTCAATGGGCATCAAAGTTTTCATCAATTTTAATTAAATTACATACATACATACAAAGGTGTCCAGTAACTCAACCGACAAACTTTACCAGGCGATTCCAGAACAAAAAAAAAAAAAAAAAAAAAAACTTCATATAAACATATGTCCTAAACGTCTTAGTTTTAGAAATATTTAAGAAAAAAACTTTTTTTTTTAAATTTTGGAATCTGCAAAGCCCGATTTGTGTGCCAATATCAACTGGATTGGTTAAAAAAATAAATGCAATAGGGCAGAAAAAAAAACAAAATAAAATTAAACTTTGACGGCTTGTAACTCGAAAACAGAATGACATTTTGAAAAAAATTATATGAAGCTCTACCCGTATTTTGTCAAGTAGAATCACTCCGCTTAGTTTCAGTAGATCGATTTTTTAAATCACCCTGTATATCATTTATTTTACTTTCTATTAAATGGTTTTACTTAGCTTTCCGGTGATTAATAATTCCCGAGCTTAATAAGGCAACTTGATATAATTCTCTTATATACCTAGCAAATCTTAAGCATCCCTTTAAATCCAGGTTATTTTTGGATTTTTGTTGCAGTGCTAACTCTTTTAGAAATAGTTTCTTACCCCCTAAAGCAGGCAGAAAGCTATAAAGATACTCGTGGGAAATGTTTTTGATGAATTTTAAGGAGAAATTGAAACTCTTTTCCGTCTCGACAGGACTTACAATACATACCCTTTTTAGTTTAATGGATATTATTACGTTGTTTACTGTTTTAAAAGCATTTTTAAATTCTAAAAGTAGCTACAGAATGTACCAAAAATTTTCAAATGTGCATGAAATGAATACACAGTATGTTTAACAAAATACATTTTAAAATACGAACGTAACAGACAAACCTATGTTGATAAAATTTATTCATCGACACAAGTAAATATACATACACCGTGTCTTCGGAAGTTCTGGTTAGTTTTGGTTAGTTTTTTACTTAAGGGGGTATTCTAGTGTAGAGGCATGAATTTCGCCCGGTTTTTGAAGCGCTCTACAAAGGAAAAAAAATATTTTTACTATCAATTTTTTTATCATTTGTTTATTGATTTGTTATTAATACATAAAAAAATTAAAAAAAAAAAAATTAAAATTTACAAAGTTACAAGTAGTCAAAGTGGGGGTCTAAATAAAAGAGGGTGTCCTGGCGTGCATTCTTCCAACCCTCCTGGTGATCTGAAAAACAAAAACCAGACGGATTCTTAATTATTATAAATGTCGCTATCATATCACCCTTGGATAAGTTAAAAAAATTTTTTTACAAAATGGCGGCAGTTTGAAAAAAAAATTTTTTTTGCATGTTTTTTAACAATTCCGAATTTTTTAAAAATACTAAATGAGAAGTTATATTTTTGGGCAAGGGCCACCCGATGAAGAGATGTATAAAGAACATCCTCTCCAAATTTGAAGTAAATCGGTCCATTAGAACTCGATATATCCTTACCGCCAGCTCGAAAAAAGTAGTTTCGAGAAAAACGCGTTCAAAGTTTTGAGACAAGTTTTCGACAATTTTACTTATAGAATGATACAGAATACTTACATATTTTTAATCAGCTATTCCTGCTCCATATAAAAATCCTTCCTCTACTTCAAAATGCTCATTCTCCGATGTTCTCTCATGAAGACGAGCAGTTCTACCCTCCTTTGACGCCTCTGAAGTCCGGAATTCCGAGCGCTCGATACGCGCTTCGTCCCGTCTCGCTGCAAAAGCATTAGCTTCTGGGCCAATCGTGATTCCCATCACAGCTAAGATTTTCAATATGGGTATATAACCTTCATTAAAAATACTAACTGCGAAGAAAGTGGCAATTTCAATCGTCTTCGGTCCAGCGTGAATGTGCTTTGGAGCAAAAGTCCAAATCAATGAATTTAACGATTCGTTATTATTTTGGGTTTCAGAACCCAAACATCGTTCCAATAAAGAATCAGCTGATAAACTTTCATAAATTGGTTTTATTACTTGTATAACGTTATCATTTAGAGGAGGATTTTTGTGGTCAAATTCGTCAATAGTGCCGTCTTCTACTGCTTTCTGATACTTGCACCAACTAGGTGAACAGTTCATGTGTTGAGGATTTTCGTTAGTTGAAATTTTATGAAAGTAGGTTGCCCACACATCTCTCTTCATGTCCTCAACAGAATTTGGATTTCGACGAATCGCCAAACCATAATATAAAGACAATTCATTGATTAGCTTATCAGTGAGTTTACCAGCGCCTTTGCCACCAATACCTTTATTATCTTTTTGGCTTTACGTAACCGTGAACCCATGCGTTTCTGAACGTGCCCAACACACTCCTTTTTTCTACTACCGGATTATCATTGTAGGGGTTAATATCAAGAATGCCTTTGAAAGTTTTTGAGTCACCATCTCCGATATATCGGATATATTTGGCATTATGCTTGGTTTCCGACCTCCCAAACATTTCAACAACCGCATCAACTTCCATTTTTCCAGCGCTTCCTTTATGATTTATGGTACATACTTCTTCATGCTCTTCATACCAATCTCGATAAGCTTCGATGTCATCATTTTTTTTGTGTTTCCATAGATTACACCCTTGACAAAAACTTGATTTTACTATCGTATCAACAACTTTTTACTGTACTTGCCGACGAGCGTAGTAACACCAAAGAGAGAATTGAAGCCTCGTTTTTTCCACGTGCCATCACCGGAAACAGTCAAATGATTAGGATTAGCGTGAGGATCAGACTCTAATACTAATTCCTTTTCTTCTCTTACGGCTTTTGAGATAATTTGATCGTAAACTGCTGAAGCGGCCGTGTATAAATTGTCAAGACAACTGTAGTATGTACCAATAGTCAAGCCTTGACAAATGTCCATCATACTACAAAATATGTTTATACCTTCCCTTCCAACTCCTAGCAATCTCATAGCTGACACAATTCTTCGATTTACTTCGAATGCTTTATTTATAAAGGGCGATGATTGAATATATCGTACTTGCTCACACTCACATTGTAAAGCAATTTAATTTTACGAAAAAAGTGTCTCTTCATAAAACGTCCTGCTTGATGAGAAAATACATTTCCACAGAAATATTTGAAGGTTGAATGTACAGGGTAGCTTAAAGATGACTTGTTTCCAAACTAAAATAAGGGTTATTTCCTACTACAGTCGCAAACTTTAAAGGGTGATTTCTTATGTCATTTATGAAGAAAAGTTTCTATAAACATATGCCCGGAGGTTGCTTCGTTTCTGAGACTACAGGGCGTTAAATATTTTTGAAAGGTCTGTTTGTTTTTAAATACCTTAAATGCGAAGCCAGATACAAAAAAATGTACTACACTAAAAGTTGTATTTAAAGTTGCTTTAAAGGAAAAAATATGAAAACAACATAAAAATCAGTAGCGTACAGTGGGCTCAACAGCCAATATTATTGAGAGAAAAATGTACGCATACTGGCTTTTCATGCAGTTTTATATTTTATTCCTTAAAGCAACTAAAAACTAACTTTTCAGTGTAGTACATTTTTTGTATCTGGCTTCGTACATTAAAGATATTTAAGAACAAACGAACATCTAAAAATATTTAACGCCGTGAATCTCAGAAACGAAGCAACTCGGAAATATGTTTATAGGAACTTTTCTTTATAAAATGACATAACAAATCATCCTTCAAGAGTTTGATACCGTAGTTAGAAATAACTCTTATTTTAATTTGGAAGCAAAGTCATTTTTAACCACCCTGTACATCCAACCTTCAAATATTTTATGTGAAAGATATTATTTCTCATCAAGCCAGGACTTTTATAAGAATAACGTTTTTCATAAAATTAATAATAAAAAGTTTCCATTTGTTAAGAACTTCCGAAGACACGCTGTATACAGGGTGTCCACTAATAAATGGTACAAAGAAGAACCATGAATTCCTTAATGCCAAAATTTTAAAATTTAATTAAACATACAAATATCCACATGTTGAATATAAGAAGATACTTACACCGTCAAAAGTGAAAAAAAAATATTTTTTAAAATAATTTTTGATGTATCCTAAATATTTTAACACAACTGGGTATTTGGGGGTGTTAAGCTATTAAAACCTGAAATAAATTTTAATTTGTAAACTAGGAGGACGCTGGCTAAACTATTATTTTTTAAGGTACCAACTTTTTTTGTGCTACTCTGTATGTATGTACCATCTCAATAAACCAATAAACTCCCCTGCTTTCTACACAAAAAGGTATACCTTGTAAGAATCGCTCTAGGCAATCGTTTCCAAGATATTTACGTTTTAGTTGTTTATTGCATCCAAAATAGCCTTTAAAAACAGCGTATTAGCTTGGTATTAGCCCAAATAGTCTAAGAGCCAGTAAATGGCAGACCAGTCAGTATTTTACCACAGCTCATATACATATACTACCTTACATGAGACAGGGTTTCACTTAAGCCTAACGAGGGGATATTATGACGTCACTCAGGCAAGACAAGTACCTACCTAAATTTGACCAAGGTCAGAAGTATTTACCAAAGCTGTTGTTTGGACATATTGAAGAGTACATTTAGTGCGACCAAAAAAAAATATTGGCAGAAGATTTAGCAGGTTATAATTTCTTGACAGACTTTTTGAAAATTAAAAAAAAAAAACAACAAAGAAGCCTGCTACAAAATTACCACTAGCTAAATCGTCTGCCTATATTATTTTGTCGTATTAATTAAACTCTTCTATCATCAATTTTACGCGTTCAACCAATTATAACCGCGGTAATAATTGGTGGCAACTTCTGACGTATAATACATTGTTTAAACGTCAACATAACCGATTGGTAAATACCGTTTTAGAATTGGTTCTTCGCCTAAACTTGATGTATGTGTCCAAACGAAAGCTTTGGTAAAATACTGCCGATCTTGGTCAAATTTTGGTAGGTAAAGTCCGCGCGTTTATTAAAGAGGCCATTGACGTCATCATTATCTACGCGAAATCTTCTGTATCTCTTTTTCAATCGCGGTTTCGCGTGGCCTCTGTGTTGTTACCTAGAAAGTAGGCATTTTAAAGATTTGATTTATAAAAATAAATAACATTTTAAATACGGGATAAGGGAATAAGAGGAGATTTTGCGCAGAAAATGATGACGTCGGTGGCCTCTTTACTAAACGCGCGGACCCTACCTCTTTTACCTGCGTGACGTCATAGCTTATCTTCGCTCGACTTAGTGAAGTCCCATCTCATGTAAGGTAGGTATAGGTATAGTCTCTCTCCTCTCTCTCTATTTTTTCTTGGTTTTGGTCCCTTCAGGTCCAATCCACCACTCTCCCCCTTCCGGACTATGCTCTCCAGGGCTTCGTCGGCGGAAAATCTGGATATTCGAGCTCGTAGCTCCCAGAAATTCCAAAGAAGAAAACAAATAATTCAACAATCGATGCAAATGCCTAAATTGTCGGCTGTTAAACCAAGATCTGCTACTGGTGTTACGTATAACCTTCACTTTCACTACTGACAGTTTCCATGGCACGCCCATCTATTTCCCGCCATTTGAGAAATACCTCGTGTTCACCACCAAACGGGATACCATCAGCTTATAGGAATCTTCGCTCACAGCGCTTAGATCCAGAAGAAAGATGCCGTCAATTTAGCGTGAATCTTTCCTTGATCCCCGGAAGGTAAAAAACGTTCGTACGACACCTCTAGCCGCCACTCCGGGAAGAACTTTGTAGTCCTCTACGCACGTCCGCACTGTCCAAAGGTCAAACAAAGAGTCGTATAGGATAGCCACTGAGCAAAATATAAAGTTAAAATCGTTGCATACCTGATTCATAGCGTAATGAATCCACCAGTAATGAATCAATTTCTTGTCAATTTACAATGATTTTACAAATAGTTTTTTTTTTAAATAACATTTAACTGGCTAATTAGAAAATAACAAAATTAAGTGTGTAAGCTAATCTTCTCAACGTCTTTAAAATCTAACACAATTTTGTTGTAAAATCAATAGGAGAGCAAATATTATTTAAAGGTATCAAAATTTACATGGGATTTCTATAAGTCAGTCATTCGGTATAAAAAATACTTTATCACACACTGTATATATATATTTTGTTTTTCAGCCGCTACCGTGGCTCCAAAGACTGACGTCATGGACCTTTCAAAGACGTTCGGGTCCAGCGAACCCACGTGGGGTTACGCGATGTTGCCGCATAGTGAAGGAACTCCTTCGCCGCAGATCGGAAAAGCTCGTGTGAATTTTCCAGCGGAAGTGACCGAAGATGTAGAAAGCGGCAGCCGAGCACCGCTTCTTACACGACGCAACAGGAGCATGAGTGCTTGGAGTGAGCTGAGCAGTTCTTGGAGGTGGGATGAGAGGTAAGTTAACGCAAAGAAATCTTTGATTTGCGATAGTTTAAAGATGAATCCTTTCTTTTCATAGTATTCACCAGAACCTCTCCACTGACGCGTGTCGTTTGACAGGAAGTGGCTGTACCAGGTTCATGGTGAATAACACAAAAAGCAAGAGTCTTCTTGTGGGGACTGCGGTAACATATAATCTCACCGTTCATTCCATACTGAAAAAAAATGGTCGGATTTAACGAGGGCGAGGGGTGCAGGCGGAGGTACTGCCCCAGGGCCTCCACAAATTTGGGGCTTTCACAACGAATTTGTGGATCTCTAAGAACGACAGTTCTTTGAAAAACGTAAAATGTTCCATTGGGAAGCCAAGTTTCGTATATAGTTTATTCAGTGATGCCATTGCTTATTTATTAATAAGACCCTTTTTTGGTTCTAAATTTTTTGGGGTACAAAATTCCATTTGTTTTGAGAGCGCCCCACTCCTTTAAATCCGGCTCTGCTAAAAAACATCATTCAGTAAAATCGGCATCGAGTTTTACCGAATTCGTTTATTAGAGTATTTAAATGAAAACATTTATTAAACAATAAGGCATATATGTTATAACTAAATAACATTCTTCATAAAATGACAGAAAAAAATCTTGATACTATGGGAGAGTGGGTTCAACTATGTGGGGTGACATGACTCTATAGGTTTTGTTCCAGCAGGCTGTCAGAAATGTTTGCAACCGTTCGGATTCTGCGCACGTCAACTTTGTCGTTCCAGCAGTGCCATGTTTGTAACATTATACGATTGTTTGTTGTTCCAGCAGTAGTTTTAAAATGTTGGAAGCATATTAGAAACTGTTTAAAAGTTTGCAAACTTTCTTTCAAACATTACTGACAAATTTTAACATAAGCTTTCTTGTATTGACGTAAGCAGTATGCTTGTATTTTTTCCGTTCCAGCAGAAAACTGTTACCAACATTTCTGATTAATGTTTGTAACAATTTCTGGATTTTACGATTGTTGCTAACATGTTTCCAACATTCTGCTGGAACAAACCTACTGACGACATGACTATTTGGCGGCTTTTTGTCGATATTTTACCACAAACGTAACAAAGGTTTAATTATTAGGTGAACACATGAAATCTTAATGTTTTGTGGTTTTATTGTACTGTTCACCATATCCCAAGCATTCCGTGGTCTCTTTTTCATCTATGGTGTCATGGTTTTTATTTTGCGTCTTCATTTGCTTTAGTTTCTTTTTTAGCTCATTTCGTTTTTATGCATATATTTCTTTTAAATGCATATTTTTCACCAAATAAGCAATAAATCTATACTATTGTATAAACTCGGCGAAATGACACTCCACGAACAATGCTTAACAAGTTTTTTCCAGTTCTAAATACTTCGCCAGCTAAAATTTAAAAAGAAAAGATGCGAGCAAAACAAATAGCTAAAGTAAATTTTTTTGCTAACCGTATTTGTCTCAGTGGTTCAAACTGTATTCAGAAATGACAATATAAATATGAGAATCAAGAAAATGTAGGTTTTTAAACCGTTGCGTCACAGCTCAATAAATTTTTAGGTTATTACTATGTCTTTTATTTTTTAGGGTTAATATGTACTTTAGTATACACCCAATATAAACATTTTTCACTTGCCATGTAAAAAGTTTACAAGAAATAACCGAAAATGAGTACGATGCATACGCCCGTCCGACAGAGATTGCTATATTGTTTTTAAACCATTGTCTAGGATGTATTTAAACACGGTTAAATACGCGACGTACATGACGTCACCGTTTAGCAAGAAAATGTAATGTTTTTAAAGTTTTAAACCGTATTAACAACAAAAAATGGCTTAAGATTTTTACATCGTCAAAACACATTAAAAAAGAAAATCTGCATGTGCTTGAAAGAAACGAAATGAGCTAAAAAAGAAACTAAAGCAAATGAAGACGCAAAATAAAAACCATGACACCATAGATGAAAAAGAGACCACGGAATGCTTGGGATATGGTGAACAGTACAATAAAACCACAAAACATTAAGATTTCATGTGTTCACCTAATAATTAAACCTTTGTTACGTTTGTGGTAAAATATCGACAAAAAGCCGCCAAATAGTCATGTCGTCAGTAGGTTTGTTCCAGCAGAATGTTGGAAACATGTTAGCAACAATCGTAAAAACCAGAAATTGTTACAAACATTAATCAGAAATGTTGGTAACAGTTTTCTGCTGGAACGGAAAATAACAAGGCAAGCATACTGCTTTACGTCAATACAAGAAAGCTTATGTTAAAATTTGTCAGTAATGTTTGAAGAAAGTTTGCAAACTTTTAAACAGTTTCTAATATGCTTCCAACATTTTAAAACTACTGCTGGAACAACAAACAATCGTATAATGTTACAAACATGGCACTGCTGGAACGACAAAGTTGACGTGCGCAGAATCCGAACGGTTGCAAACATTTCTGACAGCCTGCTGGAACAAACCTATAGAGTCATGTCACCCCACATAGTTGAACCCACTCTCCCATAGTATCAAGATTTTTTTCTGTCATTTTATGAAGAATGTTATTTAGTTATAACATATATGCCTTATTGTTTAATAAATGTTTTCATTTAAATACTCTAATAAACGAATTCGGTAAAACTCGATGCCGATTTTACTGAATGATGTTTTTAGCAGAGCCGGATTTAAAGGAGTGGGGCGCTCTCAAAACAAATGGAATTTTGTACCCCAAAAAAATTTAGAACCAAAAAAGGGTCTTATTAATAAATAAGTAATGGCATCACTGAATAAACTATATACGAAACTTG